>QNGE01002468.1:37352-66590 GCA_008508345.1 Paragonimus westermani | reverse complement strand
AATGACATTTAATGGCTGCCGCCACATGACGGAATTGAGGCATGGTGTCCAAAGCGACTGGAGCGTCCTCAGAAGAGTGCGGTGTGCAAATGAGTGTTTTTGTTCCTAGTCCCGTTGAGAGGCTTGAGCAGTGTATTGGTTTCTCCAATAAAACAACCTTTGTGGCGTCCGCCTTTTGGATTCACAACAATAGTTCTTTGGGGGGTGTGCAGAACACACTGAGTGGGTGTACGATATGACGAGTCAGTATGATATGCATTTTTCACTTTCAAAGTGCGAAGTGTCGATACAAAATTGGGTTGGCACTGAGTGTACTACTGTTATTGCAGGTGAACTGCTGGAGATTGTTGATCGCTTCACCTATCTGGGTAGTTTAGTCAATCTGTAATATTACTACCTAAGTGCCTATGAGATGAAGGAAGAAAGTGGTGCATTTACAAATGCTCGTCATCTATGACGACACAAAGATATCTAGCTGCTGATTGAGGGCAGTTTTTACAATGCACGCATGTGGTCAATTTTGCTCTATGGATCGGAAACCTGGTCCATCCACGCAGACGATTTGTTTAGATTATTGGTATTTGACCATCAGTTTCTTCGTCAGTTACGTTGCCTCAGCTGAGCTGACTGTGTTAGAAAGGTGATGGTCCGTTGGCATGTGTTTGGGAAATGCGCAGGTTCACGATTGATTAATGGCAATTCTAAGACTCTACCGGTTGGGTCATTTCGGCTGAAACTAAACCTGGCTGAAATCACATCTTGGCACCCAAAATTGTTTTGAATTACGATCTTTTCAGCCTACAGGTTGCCCCAGCGGGAACTGTTCTAAGCGGGTGAAGAATTCCTCATGAGTGTCTAGTTTTCCCTCCAAATTTCTAGTGGCGTGAAAACATGTCTGTCTACATGCTGCGTGACAACACCCCGATCAGGACTTAATCGTGGACGAAAGTTCACCGGGACGCTACAACAGGGGAATTTCGCAATTTTACTCCGGGGAACAATGAATACAGGTAGCGTTATCCTGTAGAGACTATTCCTACTCGACAAAATTTATATGGAGAGAGGGTAGTGGTTGAAAATACTGATATACATTGTTTTCTGAGACAAGTAGCTCACGACTCGTGTTCGATCATAAAACACCTTATGAGTCGCGGTTAACTGACACAATAACAAGCCAGATCTTTAAAAAAGATCGTGTCCAATACTATCCGACCTCCCCCCTTAGTTTCCCGGCAAAATGGCCCGTAGTTTATCGTAAATACTTTCGTTAATTTCTGATGTTGAATACTGGGGAATGAATCGGTCGCCGTGCCAAACCCTATGCTTATTTAGCATCATTTTTAATTTTCACGTGCCGATTGAAAAGAACGGATGTGGATTGAAAACAGGTGAGAAATATCTAACATTTCTGGCATTAGTCTTTGATAGACGTCGACTGCCACATACACTTTTAACCACTTATAGATGGAAATCGCGTTTTTTTACGGAATAGTTGATCCGAATCTACTTAAGACTTTGTTAATACAGTTTCTGATTTACCAGATATCCGAACTCAATTTAATTGACATACAATGTTTCTTTGTACCCACGCTGAGTACGGTGGTTCTCACCGCGCTTAACTGGTGAGAATGATCGCATTTACAAAGGGTGTCTTACATTCAAGATCATAAATTTGTGTGCGTTGTACTTATTCGGGAAACGTTACCAAGTGTGTTCGACAGCCAGACAGCCAACGTTTGATGGCTGATGCTTCATTTTCCACTCTTTTTCGCTTAGTAACTCTTTAAATCTGGAACTTTAAAAAAATTACCACATATTACAGGTTAATGAAACTCACGGGGGATCGTTCAGGTCAGTGGCAGTCGGATCAGAATCTGAAGTGCTGGTACTTGACCTGCTCAGACCGGGACTGAGCACTTCTGTTCCAAGAAAGTTCATATCCCCATACATACCTAAAATGGCAAGAGAGATCATAATCAGCATACACCAAAGGTTAAGATGTGAAATTATACAATGGCACATTTTTGGTCTGTTACTGGATGAAACATTTTTAACATCATTGGTGGAGTTTGAAAAAATTGCTGTCTGGTTCTGAAGGAAGATTAATGGCATGATGCGTTGTATTTATCTGTCGAATTTCGGAACTCTGTGGTTGAGTAGAATCAAGTTGTAACCGTCCCTGTATTTTCCTTCACACTTTGCACTTCGATCTGTTCCCTGTCTCTTCTGTTCTGAATCCCAGCCCATATCGTTAAATTCGACCGACGTAGACAGTAACCTCGTTGGTGACCAATATTTTGCCTCGTGTTATGAAATTGATTGATAGATTGATTGTGTTTCACGTCTTTATCAGTTCTGTCAGAGTATACAACTGTACTCATGACTGTTTTATCGCATCACTAACTTTTTTCTTAACTCTCAAAGGACTTTGCTTTTAGATGGTTCAGTGAATCCTGGCCATCTCCAAAAGCGTTTTCCGCTTATCATCGACTCACCAAACCGTTCTCTTGTTCCAACAGCAATTCGCCATCTGTCAAAGTCGCATCTAATTTGTCTCACATTGGTTTGACGGCTAACTTGCCTTTAGTACGTCGCTCATCACGCATGATCATCCTGTTTTCAAAAAGATCTGCATTATTTTAGACGGCCTTGATTAGCCCATTTAGTGTTCATTTGACACGTATTATTCAGCCTACTGGTTCCACACAGTTGACATCTCCATGATGAATCACAATTGAATTTTGTTATCTATTATTGTTTTATATATTACAGTACTGAACCACTGTCTTCACTGTTGTCTTCAGTCTTTGATACCTGGACGGAACGGTTTACTTGCGTCATCTAAAGTATTTCACGTTGGCCATATTTTTCACTTATATCCACCCGACACTAGCAGTTGACGTTGAAACGTGGTCTTATTGACTACACACTACCGATCGATTCAAAAATCGTACAAAATCGACTATGGCTTCTTACAAAAAGTGTTATCGTTGTCTTCACAATTGTGGCAGCTTCGAACTTTGAACGGAAGACCTCCGATTACCCCCTTAAGGTCAGTGCAAACAAGAAGAGTGTTCAGACCCAAAAAGACACAACACTAACCTGGATACATGAGCTCCAGTTGATTTATATAGTCAATGTTATCCACACACAAGCCCATGGGTCGATCCACGTCAGCGGAACTCTTTCGACTCATGTTCTCCGAAGGTAAAGACATCAGGAAAGCTGTCGCATCGTTGATTCCCAGCCCCATCCCAAACGGGCCAATAGCTTCGTCCACTTCATCTTCGTTATCCTTCAACACCAACTCATCTCCGGCCAGAATGCCGTGGCGACGATGCTGGGCTCGAGCGTGACCTGCAGCTAACGCAGCAGCCATCACGGCATCTGTAGTCGGATCGGTTCTGATCAAAGTCGGCTGATTGCTATCAGACTCAATCATTTCCAGCCATTGACTGTTATGCCATCGAAACCGTTCGGCTTGAATGCGATTGCCCCAGTTCGAATCGTATTCCTATGGCCAAAATTATTCGAAGAAAAAGCAATTGATCAGAGGATATGCTGAGTTTAATCGTATGCGGGCTTGTTCTTAGTAACCATACGACAAACTTATATGGCCTTCCTGTCTTTCGGCAACACCTGCCCTATTACAACCTGACAATGATTATTTTTTGCAACAAATGGACAAATGTTGATAAGAAACTGTTGATTAACGCCTGATCGCATAGCTATTAAGAGAATAAATTACATACGGGATTATGGCGAATAGCAGCGATAAAATTATGCTGCCGTTCGCTGTGCCATAGTTCTGCAAAAGTTTGGTACGATACGCTTTTACTGCTCCGCTTGAGGACTTCGACACAACGTTTAGGCATAGTTCCGACAAAAGACCGTGGTAAGTTGGAACTGCAATGTCCACAAACTCACCTTAAACTAATCTTCAGTTTAAGCATCGAGTTGTACACTTTTGCGCCCCCGCATACCTAGCGGACTAACAGGAATTGCGACCAGAACGGCAGACCGTCAGCCTAAATCCTTAGTCACACAGAAATGCGGTCAAGTCCTAATGATAGCCAACGTACAAATTAGATGGTTGCTTCTTTGGAACGTTACACTTAGCCGCCAAGTTGAAGAATTCACAGGAAATCGGAAATGTGAAAGTTTGAATATGAGAGTTAGCATGCTGATTACCATCGGATTTGGCCAATCCGTTCACATCAGAGGTCCCTATAAGATCAGCGAGCGTTTATCGTTCCCACGCTGGCTCAAACACATTTCTCCCTCCTGGAAATTACGTCATTATTATCGCCCATTCGAGCAAACGGTTTTTCATTGTTGAAGTGAACAGACTACCACTGATGAGTCCAGAAAACGTAGGTTTAGCATAGAACAATGAGTCGACGAACTGGTTTTATTTGTATTCATATGCTTTGCTGGGTGTTCGTTGTAGATACATTCAGTTTAAGTATTGTTCTGGGTTTTGAATCACTTTATAACATTAACCGTAATTCTCGAATTTACCAGGCCGTTCATCATCCTTTACGCTTCGCCTGTATAATATTACTCTCGAATACCGTCTACCATCTTTTGACTTATGAATTCTTCAAGTGCAGTACAGTGCCGTGACTACAGTATGGGATAAAAGGATAAAAGGACAAGTAAGTGAGCAACTCCAAGGAAAGAACATTTACAATTATTGTTCTGATACGATAACAATACAAGAAATCACGGATTAACTGGAAATTAGATGACCGCGTTGATGATGGAGTGTCAAGCACGCAAATATCTACAGTTTACTAACAAATCGAAGTGTGTTTGGTCTCACACTACTGAATAATTAACTTAAACAGAACGTTAGACCCTGTGTTCATTGTGGGTATTAAAGTGTTCGCCGAGCTTGATATTTAGGTTACAAACGTTTCATCACTAAAAGAGGTGCGTGTGTTTCAGCACATATGTTTGAGCACTGAAACAATTACACACTGAGGATGTCACCTCGTTTGGTGATGAAACGTCTGCAATCTAAATGCCAGTACCTAGGTCCTCAACTCGAGCTATGAACCACAACACCACTGCTTCCAGCTATCAGAAATTTGTGTTCTTCCATTATGCTTAGTTCTAAACTGATGTTCCGTTGTTGGTTTCGAATGTGTTTGGACCTACATCAGAAAGAACTAATCTGAATGAATTTCCATTCGGTAATTTTAGCGGATGGTGCTCAGATTATAACGATCTAAAAAAGCTGCATTCGAGAACGAAACAGATTACTCGTTGACTGATCGAAAGCCAACAATCTTCCCGTAGAATCCAAAACATCATGCTGTTTTCTTAGGTTTAATACGCCATTTTTGGAGTCTGACGTGAACTAGTCAGCGAAAGGCCCACAAGTCTGACGTACTTTCAGTGAAATGAAAGTCTGATTCCCAAACCGTCATCAGTCATTTACAAGTTCAGTCTGTACATTATTAATTGATCCTTGTTTGAGCCACGATGAGTTAAAACCAGAAGAGTTATCGGTTTCGCAATAACCTTCTTGGAGAGCATTAATCAAGCTATCTAAATCGAGAAAACTACATTGTACAAGCTTCAAATTAGGTAATCATCAACGACGCGTGCTCGTGTGTTCAGCGTACGGTGTGTAGACAGGCTACCAATAGGACATGTGGGTTCATGGTTCACCTGAGGTCACCACGTGACGATCCCAGGTGCGTGCTAAACACACAGTCAGGTATCAGTTGATGACTACCTCATTTGAAGCTTCTACAGCGAAAATTTTTTTTATCTAAATCGTTTGATAAAGGCTCTCGGAGAGGGTCCAGACGTTGGGAAAGCGATAACTTATCGTGGCTTAACCAAGGAATTACCTAATAATGAGCATCAGCACAACGCGCAATATGTTTCCTCAGGTCAGTTCTGTTTACGGCCTGGAAGTACTAACTTCAGTCTTCACAGTTAGTTTTCGATCAATCACTTACTAATTTGTAAATTTGCTTTGCTGATGAATGTAGCCTTTATTAGTCAACTTTTGCCCAAAAAAACTGTCATGACAGCACAGTCCGTTAGGAAAAAAATTTATTGTTGCTGGCTATTTGCACGGGGCAGTGAAAGCTGCAAGGAAGCTGTCTCGCTGATGACGCCTTACTCTCACTTGCAGCTCGGTTGTGTTGTTTGCAAGGTGTAGGCACCTTGATGCTGAATGATTGAATATGGACTTAGTCATTTTCAGTAGCTAGGTCCCTTCCCGTCCTCTTCTTTTTCCTTCTCTCTCCCTATATAAGGTTTGCTTTTTCTTCATGGTTGTGTGGCAGTTAAGCATTGGTGTAAACCACTGATATATTGCTGTCTATGATGATGATGATGATTTGCACTCATCGATGCATGCTGGCTGCCGGCCCAACGTTTCCTCTCAAGCATTGAAACGTGTGTGCGAGCAACCAAGCAGACTGTGGCGGCCAAACATTAGGACGATGGGGCCGAGCGATCTGACCGGGAATGTGCAGCCACAGCCAGCTAATCCGGCTGAGGTTTCAGCGGTGTGCTGTGCCCGTTCGCCCACCAAGCTCAGTTGCCAGGCCAGTTCGTTGGCCTGTGTGCCCGTGAGAGCAGAAAAATATTTAAACATTCAGACGTGTCACACACGCCCGAGTCATGGATGCTAATTAGGGTAGCCCGTTTGGTTTGGACTCTGGATTTTGTTGTTGGGTCCCTACTTCTGGGACGTACTGTAGATACACTCCTCTCCTTTTCTTACTCTACAGGCTACAGTTTGCTTCCTCCAAAGTTGTGTATCTGTTATGCATCGACCAGGACCACTGATATGGTGCTCTCTACAAAAATAAGTTGATTGTCACCTTAATTCACATCCTAGTCAATAGGTAGTAGTTAGATGCTTGCCTCAAGCAAGCAACGTAACGACATTGAACATGTGCAGTAGTGAATTCGGAAAAAGAGGACCAAAGATAGTCAGCATGATTGCTACAGCGGTGCAGCCACGTGATTGGTTGGGCGCAAATGTCTGTCAACGATGCGCACATGTGCACAGGATGGTTTAGTCAATGGACCAGACAATCAATACCTGGGCTGACACACATGCACGGCCCGGATAGAGCACATCACCTCTTCGCCTCCACCCTGCTAAGTGTGATATAGCGTTGGCATTTACGACACCTTACATCCAGGTCGATGAAGATTCACGTTGGTAAATGTTGTGCTCTCTGTCATACGCTGAGTTCGCACTGGTAGAGATGAAGGTGGACGGCTGCCAGAGAGGGTTGCGTATAAGTAATCGCATAGAGCATAGCCTTATGTGTCGTCCATACAGCATTTAAATCGTCTTTTCCCCTGACCTTTTCTGCTGCCTTGGCGTGGTGGTCAGATTTGCGTGCTGTTTTGATCCGGAAGGCTGTGCTGACTGTGACTTCCGTCCTTCCAGGTTCAACCTTGTCAGATTGGCCAATGGGGAGCAGCCAGACAAAAAGCAGATGCGTGTGTGGCTGTGGTCTTCTATACATTTCATTCTTCGGCTTTGTTGCTGTACTGTATGATGAATGGTCTGTCTGGCTTTTATAGTTCAATGAGAATTTTGTTTTTCATCCCTATCTTCTTTAGGTTGCACTAACCTGCACTCCTATACTGCAACGCTTCTTATATTACACTTCAAAAATCTTCCTTCTCGTCATTGCAGCCTCACTCTGTTTAGTTTCTGAGAGATAAGAGTTTCTTTTCCTTATTAGCCAATCAAGTGGCTAACCAGCATTGGCCGGCTGGACACAAAGGCCCCACTGGCACACCTCCCGATCTTATTCATTCGGGTTTACAATGGATACGTGGTGTGTTGGTGGAACTGCAATTGGTGCAGCGCAAGCCAATTGCAGTGATGGCTAAGCGCAGGCGTCCTTTGGCTTCGGTCACTGTGACAGGCTAATCCGAATCGGATGCCGCCAACCAAATCGTCTTTTCCTATGTTGATTCGTTTGGATGGATTCCTGTAAAGCGTATTCAAAGGGTTTAATCATGCCACTGACTGCTGGATTGTATGGCACGGTTTTCACATGTCGAATATCACTCTTGAGCCAAAAGTTGTGTAAACTCAATATCACAAAACGGAAGTCCGTTTTCAGCGGCTATTTTTGCAGGCAAACCATGAGAAAACGTTTCGATCATTTCAGAATTGCGGCCGAAACTGTCCCACCACATTGGAGAGCTATAGGGTATTAGGTATACAAACATATGGCTACTAGTACGTGGCCGTGTTATTTAAGGGGTACTACTCGGCAGTCTACAACGTTGCACCACCGAACTGATACACTAATCTACTACTACAGAACTTTCAGCAACCATTTTTTACCGCCGAGTTTTTTGGGCTAGATATCGGGGACCTTTCATTTAATGCTAATTCACACGGTAGGGTGAGTTCTGACAAGATCCGTTTGAAGATTATCAAAGAAACAGCTGCTAGTCCGGCACAACCCTTTATAGGCTGTTCAAACATACACCCCGGACCGGCATTATCCCAATGCATGGAAAGAGGTCGCGGTCACACATCTTCAGAGCGGGTGACCGGCGGTACCCGGACAGTTACCAGCAAATCCGTCTTACTAGCATTCCATGCAAGATAATGGGGGCGCTTATTAGAGCGCGCCATCGTCAAGCAATTCTCATCACACCATCTTTTCTCCTTACTCAGCATGAATTCCTTCCTAGCCGGTCATGGACAACAAATGTGCTGATTTTCACGGACAGTCTGACGGGACAAAAGACAGTGACTTCATCCCAGGTGTTATTTTCTTTAACTGCGCCAAGGCTTTTGATCCTGTCCTACTTGGTCCCTCAGACACAAGCTGGAAGCTTACGATATCCAAAGAGATGTCCTTTGCTAGATCGTCTCTTCTCTGGATAACAGAACCTTCAGAATTAAAACCGGATCATACCTTTCGTCTCTCCGTTCAATTTCTGTAAGGATTCCTCAAAGACAAGTGCTAGGTTATCGTTTGTTTCTCATCCACATCAACGACCTCCCGAACAATATATTCAGCAACACCCTTCTGAACGTCGACGGCCTAAATTCTAGAATGCCACTGATCCCAGTACACTGCGGATTGATTCTGACCGGATTAAGCGCTGGTCGGACGATTAGCGCCTCCAATAAATGACAATAAGTGTGGTCACATGTCACTGGGTGGAGATACTGGGAATGTCTTCGTGATTCAGAGTGTGTTCAGCACAGCAGACAACACGAAAATTAATCTGAAGGCAGATCTAAGCATATGGATGTAGTCTAAGTTATCCTTCGCGCATCATCACAAGATGGTGGCAGAGAGAGATTTCCCACATTTAGGATGATTAAGCGCACTTCCCCCCGGATTGACAAAAAAGCGTTTTAAACACTTTATATAAGATCAATACCCCGGTATGTCAATCAGGTCACGTATACCGGCCTGAAGAATGACATATTTGCTGTTGAGCGTGTCCAGCGTGCAGCTACCAAACTGGTTGTGGGTTTAGGAAGTGTCGCGTACGACTCTCGACTTGAGATACTTCATCTGTGTTCACTTGAATTTCAATGATTCCGCGGTGATTAAATTCTCATACACTTCCGTTTTTGGATTGTTCTATAAGAACAACTCTCCGTCCTAACGAATGATGCGGTCGACGCAGATAAGCAATGGAGATTTACAGGTCCCGTCCACAGATCTTTAGGCGACAGCCCCTTATTTGTAGGGTTATTAACTAGAAAAAAAGCCTTGCTCCTCTGGTCGTTTGCTGTGTTTCAACAGATTGCATTAAACCAACTCTAGATTTAATTTACTTAAAACACTTATTTTACACTGTTCTTGGTAGTTACCGTTATCCCCAACAGCGGTGCCACGCCCTGTCTTTACTGAATGCTTTTTCAGGTGAAAAGACGCCCTCTTGAAACCGAACAAGACAAACCGACTAGACCCCTGCAACTTGGTCCCCTTACCTCGAATCCGTGTATCAATTACTGAATCGCTACTCGGACCCACCGGTATCGCCTTGTACTGTTGCAGACCGTTTTGTGTGGGGAATGCTACCAGAGGTCTTTCATTCAGAGTGACGGGCAGATGAAAATAAGCGCTTTTAATACCAAGTTTTGAAAATACCTATGCTCCCGATTGCTTGACAATTAGTTTATCTGCAGTAGGTAGGAAAATCCTATCCGTGATGATGTTACTACTGAGCATACGTAACTCATCGTAGATACGAACAGATCCTTTCTTTTTTAAAACTGCGACTAGCAAATACGCTCACTCTGAACAATAAGTCGGTTAGATCAGATCCTATCAAATCGTTTCTTGGAAGAAATTAGCGACAGCTTCTCGCCTGGACAGTAATATCGGTAGTGGCTATGATATGCCAAACGAAGTGACGTTGGATTTCATTCAAATTCGATGCAGTCGTTTAGGAATGCTCTCATTTTTGCCAACAGACAAATTCGGACAAAACGACTTGAGAAAAACTGTCTGAAAAGTAGCTATTGTCATCCAATGAGTGTAAAGGGTAACCCTCAAAGAAACCATTGCACCCGTCTCAATAGCGACTTGCTATTACGGTTCGAAGCATAGATCGCTACTGTGCACCTAAACCACTGCTTAGAACAACGTGATATTTACATATCGCAGGATAACTTCATGTATCCGATTAGGAAACAGTGAAAAGGTTGCCAGCCCGTTGCTTCACAAGAACAAGCAGTTATCTGACAAAACACTTCACCAGTCACAGTATCACAGCCAGGATATGATCGATTATCATTTCTGTTCTGCCTGATAGGTTGCCTGTGTGCGTTATGTTTATGCACGTGTACTCATCGGATCGTAATACTCGCACATTTTCGATGTGACAACTGAACATATCACCATGGTTTTACTCTGCTTGCCTCATCTTTTTGGACTAATTCCAATCTCACACGATAGTTACACTTAGCTTTTTCTAGTTTGCAGAAAGTTACGAAGTGTATTAAGACTTAGAGAGTATTTTCTGAACGATACTCTTTTGCCACCTTGAACCAAAAGACTATAATGACCTTCTGATTGCTTTTGCTTGTTAAATACTACACTAAAAATAATAAAAAGAATTCATAGCCTGTCCATCTGATTCATCATCAAACCAGCAAACAGTGCATTAAAATGACTGTACAGACTATCGAAGTGATCTTTCACGGAATTACCACTATTTCTATCCTTATACATGCGGTATCACTTTATTTATTCCTGTATTGAAGCATTTTCACTGTCTGTCTGAAAGTAGCGGCTTTAAATTATGAGCATTTTTGGAACGCCGAAAACTTGTCAGCCAGTGTCAAAGCAAGTTTCTTCTTGCAGTTAAAAATATCGGTAAACGACCAAGAGTAACTGACCGATCACAGTCGTAAAGTCTTTTAGCCAGCTAATTCCGCACTAAGAACAGTCGAAGTTCCTTTTTATTCTGAACATTTTTACGGAACATCCCCCCTCGTGACAACTTTGATGTCTAACGGTTATTTTGCCAAGGGCTTAGGTGGATAACACCGGTTGTTGTTATTACGTGATTCAGAAATTGGCTTACCAGTCGCTCTGTTTTTGCAGTACACTTTCATCCATGAGCGTTACATTGATGCACGTGACCTTTAGGTTACCTGTTAGATGCGCGATACACAATAGAACGAATTCTGACGAGAACGTATCGATGTGTCAACAGCCTGCGAAAAGTTCTTTTTCATTGCAATGAGTCGAGCAAACAGAACTCAGCGCTTCAGAATTCGATCATAACCAATTGGCGCTCACAGAGTCGATACCTCATTTGAATTTGACTTTTGCTAATAACCGCATCTGTGCCAAAAACAACCAAAAGGGCTACGCTCGTCAGAGGACAAATCTTTTCAACGTGTTTTTCAACGTCCCGCGTGGTTCATTGGCTATCAGAGTGAGTATCTGAGTTTGTTCTGATATGATCTATAAGAACTGCCAGTGAATTTTCTGCTGCTTAACCAAAGTTGGTAAGGCATTGGACGAATAGTTCCACTAAAGGTCTGCTCGAGGTAGTCGAACGATTATTACTGAAGCTAAAACTTAGTATCGATTGGTTTACAATAGTTGGTGTTAATGTCGTAAAGATTAAGTCGGAAAGGCGTTTAGCATAATCTGCTGCGGCGTTTAAATGGGGTGCACAGGCGCTTCAAATTGAAAATTACAATCGTTTCACGATCTTATAGTCAGCTTCCAACACACAGAAGGTATTTAATCTACGATATACTCGTCTTGCATGAGTCAGCACGCCCGATCGTTTAGTATGGATCATTCCTGTTCAGTCAAACCGAGGCATGGCGAAATGTTATGCGCGTATTTGGACTTGCTGTCAAAGTTCGATCTACGTGAAGTGTTACATTTATATAGCACGCTGGGCGTGCAAGTAAACACCCAACATCCGTTCGTGAGTGGCATCAACCGTCCACCGACGAGCAAGGAATGTGGGCTTTCAATTACTCGTAGTTATGTAGACATAGCCCAGAATGGAGCCCGTAGTCTGACTCGGGGAGCTTTGAAACTGACTACATGCGCGGACAGCTGATCATGGTAATTCTTTCTATGTGTTGTGTTAGGTTCAAACATATTATGGATCAAGTGGCGTCATCAGGGGGAACCGCTGTTGGGGCCTAATAGAAAACCCAACTCACGCTTCTTGAATAAACCGCTGCCAAAGGGAAAAAGTGATCACTTTCATGTTAAGACACTGAACATTGCCAGTCTTTGCCAGCCACGTCAGTCATCTCACAGTTGTTCTTTGGTTCAATTTATCCCTTAAAATACCGTGCCACATGTTAACAGCCCACGGATTTCAGGCAAGTTCTCTGAACAATAGTCTCTAACTGAATGTCACGCACTTTGTATGCATTCCATTGTCACTCGCATGGACATACAAAATATCGATTTAGACGGTCTCATGTTCTCGTATTTCTTGCAAGTACAGTCGGAAGTTGCACTTTGTATTTACTTATCTTGGGGAACGTCGCAGAGGTCTACACAATTTATGCATGTGTTAACGACGGAACGCATCAAGCGCCAATTGACAAACTCATGTCTCAACCTTGAGCGTAAACGGATGGTGGCTAACAACGGTGTTAGATGTGGTAGTCGGACAATTCAAATGGAAACATACCGATATGATTCATCATGAAAAACTCTAGCACCTGCTGCACAATGACGTGTCTTATAAGAAGGACGCTTCGTCTCGTCCTACATAATGTTTCCTTTTGTAATATTTTGTCAGTCACCTGTTTACCTACCCCGTAAACTACACAATGCTTACAAGATAGGTCATGTGATTAACGTGTGGTGTCCAAGGTCGTTCTCCTCTTTTCCAAGTCGGGGACAAAGGTTTGAACCGTATGTAGTGCTGAGTAGTGCTGGTGCAAACGTATGCGGCAGAGACTAACGCGGAGTCAATGCGAAAAAGTGAACTGCCTTATGATTACTGGTTCAGAGCGAACACTGCATGCAGCAACCACAGATCTACTACTGTACTAAGTGATCGTCATTTTCGAGTGTTCGTTATAAATTCACAACTACTTTTAACTGGAACTGAGTGTGTTTGTAACCAAATCTGTTTGTAGTTCTCTCAAAAGTGTAATACAACAGTACATCTAAGTACGAATGTTCAATTTGTGTTGCTCAACTGCACTGAAAATTTAAGTAAATAAGTATACCACATGGTCATAGTGAGAAAAACACCACAAAAATCCAGAGCTTTCATTTCCACATGCTGTCGGCTCATTACTCACCTCAGCTTGAGTCAATATATGCTAGTGAGAATTACCTATCAGGTCCTAGTGAGATCAGACACTAGTCCAAAGTTGAGGGGCAACATTCTGTACCCTAATGAAGGTTATAGAAAAACGATCAGAGCAATCGAACTTTTTACAATGCAACCGTAATCAAAAGTACTGCTACGTTTAGAGAAATCAAACAAACACAGAACGACGCCGAGTTGATCACAGGCTGCTGCAACAGGGAGAGCTCTTATCAAGAACAAGTCACATGATTGTCTGTAATAAACTTCAGTAGAGCTTATTATTAGTGTCAGTGGTCTACTGTTCAGACAACGCCCTAACATTTTGCAGTGTGACAACCAGTTACCGAATAGTGACTGAAATAACTTGAATATCACTCAGTCGTTGTACCCATGAGTCCCGCGAAGTTTATTAATGAGCCTCGAGTATACTACGCAACTGTCGTATCGTGAATGTGAAAGATGAATACAGTTAAGCAGCAATGTTGTAACATGGAGGACGGATGTTAAGTGGATGTGGACGACAACAGGCGGGCACGACTGTGTGACGAGTTATCAGATTGTACAATGTTCACACTCAAGCGCAAGCAGCTTAAATCCCACACATCGAATCAGGAAGGTTACATGAAAAACAATCTGATAAGCGCAAGCTTGCGTTCCCTGAACAGTGAATCATGTAAACGCCGCACAGACACGCACACGTTGTCTGCATGCACACACTTAACATGACACAACGGTTATGGCCTCAGCTTTTAACTCTGGCCGATCTCGAACAGAAGCAGTCCAATTGGGTTTTGTTCGTGCTAGGCTCCATCACGTGCTTTTAATATTGCCCGGACCGGTTCACCGGCCTGTCGGGTAAACGGAATGGTCACTGCTCTATTGATAAACATTAACAAGAACAAATCACGAGCCCAGTATCTTTTTCGGGGGGACAGATCAGCAACTGGTATGTAAACACGGAAGCTGAGATCGACTGTGAATAATTTTCAATTTGAAACGGTTCACAGAATAAGACGTTTATCAGTTTAAATGAAATCTGAGATTTCAACTTGACGATTATTGTGTCTCCTCTCCATGTACCTTAGTAACTCAAGCAATGTTCACGAGCGACTTTGGTTGAATTTACTGTTCATTGGGCGGTACACTGTAGTTAGGTTCATATTTGGTGATAACCTAAACACTTCGTTTGTGGTCATTGTTTCAGCAAAACCCTGACGATGGTTTAATTATTTGAAAGAAAATTCTCACCGTATGCAAGTTAGCTTACAAAAACTTTCGACCAAATATACCGAAAGAAAAAATGCGACAAAGGGACCTGTAAGATAGCCTTGTGTTTATAGACTACAAGTGAAACTGAGGAAAATGGGATGTCAATAACCCACGAAGAAAGTTGCTGCTTAATCTGCTTGGTTGAACGACACCAAGTAGGCACATTTAATTCAACAGCTATCGTTTGGAGCAGTATATTTCATTTTTGTCTTCACAGTTGAGACCTGTGTCCAGTATTTACTCATCCAACAGTAATTAACGTCACTGAATGGAGATTCAAGCTGACGATAACTCAGGGTAATTCGCCCACAATCAACAGTTTGACTTTGTTATGTGGAAATATTTGAAAATGGACTGTGTCAATCTTTCCATGTGCGCTGAACGCCGCCCGCTCAACATATTCTTGGCAAGCACGCATGGCTGATTCTCAAACACACTCAACGGTTAAGATGAATTCCTTCTGATTCTACTAGATCTCGGATTTTGACATCCACCTAATATTCCAAAAGGACAGAATCTGTGGCAATTCTTTGTTTCCGTTAGTGAGCCTAAGACCGGTTGTGCTCACATGTTCTATCGACCTACAAACATGCTTCAGATAGACCGATCGTTTGTCTATATAAGCAAGTTTCTCACAATCAATACTTTTTGCCGAACCACATTAAAAAGCATTTGTGTTGAACTACAGAGTAGCATACCATAGAACTACAGTCCAGCACTCACCACCAGTTTTCTTTGCATGTCTTTTAGCAGTCAATGCAGTAAAACTACCCAGAGCAAGATGTCAATAGAAACTGCCCTATTCAGCTGAAGACCTATAGGTTGACATTAGAACAACAATTTGACTTGTCACTCAAGTTATGATGAATAGAACAACTTCCCTTCAATGGTTTAAGTTTTGTTTCTGTTAGCTTTTATGTCAATTGTACCGAATATTGCCGCATAGTTTGCGGAAAGCTGATCACGCCGGTTATATACTCCTGTTGTGACAGCAAAAGAGACTTAGAATTCGAAGTTGCTTATTGCACTAAATCCCTGCACACATCGGATGGTAATAAATTGTTATTCGTTTTGGTAATGTGTCCCGCCTAAAACATACACACGGGTCCAACGGTCGTTTTCCATCCCTCGTCTTTTTGACGTTAAGCCCTGCCCTTTAGTTCCGGAAAGTATGCAATATACTACTCACAAACGAGGGTCAAGTTATGCAACTCTACAAGCTTAAAAAAAACTAGTGATATGGTTAGCTCTTTGAGACGTGTGGAAGAGGCAACGTAGCTAGGAGGAGTTCACAAAAAGCTCACTACATCTAACTCAAATACTCAATAGCCTTCGGTGAATGTCTCAGGCATAACTGCCTACAACGTGAAAGACTTAGTCAGTAAGAATCATTTGGAACATGTTCATGTGCAACACCCTTATCGATTGAAAGCAGTTAACTCACGGAAATAATATCCAACGATAGGTCACACAAACGACGAATTTCCGCGTTTTTGTCGTGCATCAGATCAATGAGGTACGCCGGAGCTTCTATGCTGAGAGATGAATAGTGTACAGAACGTACTCACGGGTAGCCGTCGTAATGGCTTCAATAGTGTTCGTGTGGTAGACGAGTTGATAGAAGACGTGTATAATTTGACAGACTATTTCGTCATCTTCCTGCTTGACTGGAACACGATGCAGAAAGGGTACATGAATCATATTACTGGTGTACAATCCAAAATTAATGAAGGCTTTTATGTACACCGTTGAATTCAATGATCGGACATCATCGAGATAGCTAACACTAATACTACACTCAATCGAGAAAGCTGGATACATGATCCACTAATGTTTGCACCATATATACCGTCTTCACACACTAATAACCTAGTTGATTCAACATAAATTGATCAGCAGGAACTGATGCACCCGTAAAATAGTGTTCCCAGAGAAAGCATAAGTTTGTTACAATAATAACTGATAAGGTAGCTCGAGAAACCTCCTACGCTGATAAACATAAACGAAATGAAGCAAACAATTAAATAAAAAGATCATTAGAATTGAGGAAAGCGTCTACCTTCAGTTTCTGAATGTACTACATGAGAGAGTGATTGAATGCAGTGAGACCGTGAGTTAGACACCCAGCAGAGAAGAACGGTTGGTTTACTTAGACTTTTGAACAGCTCCTAAAAATGTGTATTTCGTGACTTGAGTTGGCCATTTAACAAAATAACAAACTATTGATAAATATCAAAACATTTATATGACTGCAATTTCTCACAACCGTCAGCAATCAGCGGTGGCTATTTCGTTTACCTTAAACTACTTCGAATTATTGTTATAAAATAGGTCACGGCTGACCATGAATAAATGATTACCAAGCTATCGACGATTAAATGAAATCCTTAAACTAATGTAGTCCTCGAAGTTCATGGTTATATTTTATAATTCATTTTTGCACTTTTTACATACTGTTTTGTTAAATTCATTTGTACCCTTGTTTGAAAGCATCATGATTATTTTTTAATTTAAATGGTTACAACAATAAATAGGAGTTTCCGCGCACCATCTCTGTTTTCCACATTTGGTTGGATTTTTGATTGATGGACTAATTGTACACTGGAATTACTTAGCTCCATGTATCTAGCGACTGGCCAACCCAAAAGCCTTCCCATCATAAGCTGTGTGCGGAATTATTTATCAAACGTCGTCTGAACCCATCTTCTGGCACTGTCTTTCTTTTATGTGTGGTGATCTTCTCAACTCAATGAATCTTGACTTGTCACTGAGTCGTTCTCTACTAATCAGTAAGTCTTTCGTTTCATCTATACACACATCCTTTGCATCCGTTCGTTACCATCACCGTTTTTTCCATGGTGCTACCATAGTCCTGACCGTGTTTATCATTTCGTTGATAAAGCCACTACACTAGTAGTTATTCCGAAAAGTTGATTTCTGCGGGGAGTGCTAAACAAGTGGAATGAAAGGTCTGGAGAATAATGTTCGAACTGATGTCAGTGAAATTAGAACCACTGGAATAAACGTACACACTCTGGCACTTAGCAGTTAGACGAAAGATAGCCAAAAAAACGAAACTGTCGTTTTGATTTTAACGGATATATTTGACGTTGAAATTGAGGGTGTGCATCAGACTAAGGATGTGAAACCAAGATCAACTAACTTAAGTATATTTATGATTTGGGTTGTTGTACTTTGCACAGCAATTACAACGCTCACGTTTAACAAAGTTTAACGATCAATAGATTAGCTAGAAAAATCATCTAAACCAGAAAATCACGGTCGATTGTAACTGGTGTTCAAATAAATTCAGGCAGATGAAATAAATTGTTCAGCTTCTTTGCTAGGAATTTTCAGTTCTGGTAGAACGGTGAAGACACGTGAAACACAATGTAATGCGTGGCTGTATGTCTTAATCATTGTTAAACCAATACACTAAAAAAACGCGGAAATGAGCACAAAAGAAGCTACCGGGTTTCACTTCTTACAGGAAGATTTTAGGTTGCAGTTGTCCGTCCTACGGCTCAGCTAATAACCGAAACTCACAGATGAATGCCAAGCGTACTACTTTCCCCTGAGGACAGGATGGTTAGAACTCAGTAAACAAAGAATACCCAGGAAACGTAACCCGTATTTATTAACACTGAGTGGATATTAGCTTTAGAAGTGTGTAAGAAAACAACGGTACTGATTCATAAAAAAGGCTGAATGCGTAGAATAAACATTACTAAGCGACTGAACAGAACCAATCAGGTTGGCAGGTTTACTGTATCATATATTCCGTATCGTATAAGGCAGCAAAAACGGGATGTAAGTGTACGGTCCGATATGCTTTGAATAAGTGGATCTCAGCCAAAAGATACAGTGAAACATTAAGTCTATGGTACGCATAATGCAGTAACTCTTCCGTCGCGTGAAGTACCTAAATTATCCATTGCTGACATGCACACCTTAACGACCAAACCTACTCCAGTTTGTACATACCTGCGACCATAAATGGTGGCAGTGTTAACTCCGAACTTATGGGAAGACTTATACGAAATGTCCCCATCGCAAAAGGATTTTATTGGCAAGACTCACAAAAAAAGCAAAAATACACTACTACGCAAATTATAACACCGATTTTTCGGTATTTTACAAGGGGGCGGTGGGATTCCAGTCGAAGGGCCAATCGATAATACTACTGAATGAAATAGAGATGTCAGTTTCTTACCTCAACACACTTTAACCACTTTTCTGCTCCTGTGTAAGCTGTAAGTTTCGTCTTTCCACATAATGTATGATGACTCAAACATGTATCCAGTTTTTTTTAACTCGTAGTAACTGTATACAAATTATGAGATTTTGATTAAGCTGGATGTCTAAATGAACTCGATTCTTTGGGGGAAACTATGAGGTGAGAACACAAGGGAGTTACACAGAAAAACTGACGAAGTTTTTGATATGCTGAGTGACTCCGCAGTACTTTCTTGCAAGACTATCCGGAAGAAAATGATAGAGCTGATCGGTAACTACTTGGTTGTGTCATAACGAAATAACTTTAAAAGTCCCCGGTTTCGTAAAGTTTCGAACTTTCCAGGAAGCCTTTAACATATAACTAATGGAGTTCCAAACTTCTCGAAAAATAGACAAACGAGATCTGCTGACTTTTAAAGAAGTCAGAAGACACAGCCTTTAGTAACTTTGATCCAGAGTGTTACTTCTCAAAGTATCCATGCGCCCGTTTCACACCCACTCCTTCGTAATTACACTTAAGTGAAAGCTTTGTTCCGTGTTTTTACCTATGGCTTTTCAAAATGTGAACATTTCAAGTAAAAACTTTCAAACATTTTGCGGTTACTTGTGGAAGTGTCTGATGCATTGTGACTATCTAACCTGTTGACTTTTTGTGATTGCCACTCTCTTCGTCCCGACAAGTACAGTATATCACTGTGTCAGTACGCTAGTCGGAAACAGAATACTTCAGTGTCAATCCACTCAGTCCAACTGAGAGAAAATCGACCATTGTGGAATATGAGTTCGTGAGTGACCACTGAAAATTGATTATTATTTTTGTGATTAAGACTTCCGCTGTGCCAACTTACACCCTGATTGAAGAAGGACTATTGATGATTATAAATGGTTTTCGTTTCTCCTCCTTTTCATTCTTCTCCTTGGGTACTGGCATTTTTAGTTCCATCCATTTTGTAACTAAAAGAAGTTTGCCTCATCAACCATAAGTCATATGCTGTTACGTCAGCTTCCATGCACTCGAACTTTCCAGGAACCTTGTTTACAAGTCAAGAGATTAACTTGAAGCTGGAGCGCAACCCGTTTGTCCTTGAGGTGATTTTTCGTTCTAAGTAAGAAACTATGTGGCCAAGAAATCGCTGGAGATTTCATACCAAAATAATTCTTCTCTGTGTAAGAAAAAAACTGATCTTGTGTATGCAGCTCCTTCCAAATAGCAGGACAAGGAAAAATTACAGAGTGGTTCACGATATGCCTTGCTGCTTCTTACTCGATAGGCTGAACGAACATAACCTTCTAGTTAACTATGATTACATTCGTACGGCTGCGTTAAGCAAATGGCTGAAAGTGCTAACTGATCGGTACACGTCATTTTTAGGTAGACCTGCAGATGTCTACGATCACGAATAGTGGTCGGACTCAATTTCCTATGTGATCTTGTGGTTTACCCCAAACAGAGAGAAACTATCCGTCTAGCTGACATGCCACATGCACAGTGGCTTTGCTTACGCCTAATTCTCCCATTTCCACTAATCAGCAAAGTACAGTGTCTGATCGGTCACCATCTGGACAGTGTTTTGATCAGTAACTGCTAACGAGCGCTTTACTGGCGATCTCCCATGACTGTGACACTATTGCGAGAGTTTCACCCACCGATACAGCTGGGGTCAAAGTTCACAGCAAATTACCACAATTAAAAGCAAGCAAATCTGCTGCACGAGATGAGCCATTACAAACAGTTTGCAAAAGTGCCATCTCGGTTCATTGTTGTGTTACCTACGCAGTGTTCTCTACGACAAAATACCGACTGCTGGAGGACTGCATGAATGAACCCCATCTCTCAAAAAGGTTTCCTTAAAACTGTGCCCAATAATATCCTTAACACGAGGAAAGTGTTGGGGAAAATTACACTGACTAGAATAATTACCCAGCTAACTGTCAGTACGTTTATCGACGATCCAAATCGACAGTAGATGCCATTGTCTCTGTCGTCCATCTCGTTCAAACAATACTAAATAAAAAAACTAGGCCCATCTATCTGCGATTCCTAAATTACAGTAAGGTTTTTAACTGTCTGACACGAGAAACCCTGTGTGAAGGGTTACAGTAGTAAGGAATCTAACTGAGCGGACATAATTTGCAAGATGATTGCATCACTGGCAGGTTACGATACATATAGTTCGACAAAGTTATACCCGTTCACATGCTAATTTTTAAAATACCTCGCAATAATTGGTAAAATAGCTTACGCTTACATGCACCATCATTGAGTTCCAGTTGGGGCACGCATTCTGGTAGAAATACTGAAGGATAACAGACAGCCTCTCTTCTAAGATCTATCTGGACAATTATCCAATCCTGCAAAAATAGTTATACACAGACCGTTGTATGCTCTCATTCAATCATTAAATTAATCTGATATCCCATAAACTAGCCAAAATTCAAATGAATCCCGAATCCAATCCTCGAAATTTCAGTGAAAACTTGAGTGAGTAATAATTCGGACACCTTTGTTATTTCATGCATCATCGACTTCAAAATCTTGAGGTTCTTTCTTTGTACATTGTTTCTAAGTCACATAGTTTTCATTTTCATTATTGCTGAGCATACGAAAGTTCTCAAAGCAGCATTTGTAGTGCAGTCTCTTGACATGATGATATCACATCAGTGTAAGTACAGTACAGATAAGTTTTCCCATGTAAAGATAGCAAGGAATCAATCCAAAAAGTAAGCTCTTCATCGTCACACATACTGTAACGATTTGTCATCTGTGTGCTTGCGTTTTTAACGCGTGATTCTGTCCCACCAATCGGCAAGGTTTACTCGGTGCATTGCATGCAATTCCCTTTCATTTAGCCCGTTTGATGAGCCTTTCTTACTGTCCATATTATAGCCTCTTCAGAAATGATTACAAAACTGAGTTGCTTCGTTGTCTACAAAATTGCACTGTCCTGAAAAGTGACCGCAAACGCAAGTGCTTTTGACGGTGATTTAGAATCGTAACCTTTTCTATCGATGGCAGATCGGAACTACGGGCAGTGTGTGTGTGACCGTGGTTAAGGTGGAGTTATGTTGGAGCACATTTTTCTCAGTTCTGTTTGTTGGACAGCAGCCGAGATGAACATGAACTGGACAGATTAACAAGCTGGAAGCAGGTCACATCACTTAACCAAGATTAACAAATCGACGTGACGGTAAGCCAACAAGTGAACGGTGTATTGAATTGGTTTTTACTTATGTGGCCTGTGGCGAAAGCGCGGAGGAAACCACTTGCAAATTTACTGCAATTTTAAAGCACGTAGGTGCACCATCAGTTACCCATAAATTCATTCGGAGGCTGATACAAACGTATGTAACAACAGGTAGTGGACGCAACCTGAAAGAAATCGATCGGCTGCACATCTTAAAGGTGACTGTTCCGCTGGTGATGCGTTGCAACTTGTAAGAAATGAGCATCAAAAAACGTCCGTCTGCCCACTCGAGAACGTAACCCGTCAAATTCCGACATACACAAGATACTCTCGTGATACATCTTGGGAGGTTCGAGCTTCGGCTGTCGGGTGCGGATAAACGTGAGACACTTCGTACGTGATATTCTGAATGAGTTCGTGCAGAAACTGCATTTTTGACACACCATTGACTCCAGCGGGTTTGCTCCCATCCGACGTCAGCATAACCCATGCATTCGGCTTCGGCGTGGCTCGTTGAATCATAGATCATCAGGCTTTCCTTCGTTCCATCTAAAACTTCAGTTCACATAATCACTTACGAGCCAAGGTATTATTATTTTCAGATGCTTCAGCAGTTTTGCATCGGCGGTGGAACAACTCAGGGCACTTAATTACGCTTGGCTTCAGCGGGATGATGCATTGTCACACTATACATCATGTGTGCCAGATTATATGGATGGAACATTCAGGTGACAGTAGATCGGTGGCGGCGGACTAAGGGAGATGCTTCGATGGTCGTCAGATTTTATCGTATTGGATTCTTTCGATTGCAGCCACCTCAAACACATGGTCCACACGGGACATCCACCAACACTGTAGGAACTCAAAAGGGTCATAATCTAGGAATGCAACACAATCTCCGAGACTACCTTGCAACGTGTACATTCATGATTCCTACGAAAATTGCTTTCGTGTAAGCAACATTACGGACAACACTGTGAGAATTTCCTGTGAGTTTGTGGTTTACATCCTGAGTCTTTCATTTCTTTTTATCTAGACTCGAAAGTAAACCTGGAATGCTGGTAGGACAGCACATCTTGACTGGTTTTTAGCAGATTCATTTAACTGGTGGATCCAATTAACTCACCATTTAGCGTTTTGTCAACACAACTATAAAGCGTTACGTCAGAGTCTAAAAATGGTGCAGTAAACAGAAAACCACACAGTAAAACGCGCCTCAGTCTCCATGGGAAAATTCTCGGTTTTATTCTTTTATTCATATGTAAATCTATTCCGTTAGTGTAAGCCGTCCATCGTTATCTATTGTTTGATGAAAAAATTATCGTCCTCGAGGATAGTAGAACCTAGCGATTTCACCAGAAATGTGAGTTCGCTTAGGCACCTGCTAGCACCGCTGCGGTCGGGACAGTGCTAGAACCGTTCGCTCATCCGTCTCAGTTGGTGTGCGTGCTTTTGGGTAAGACGTTTGGGTAAACCTTTCAGCTGGAACCCACGGATTTATGTCGTCCACACTTTTTGAATGAGTGCTAGATAGTCACTTAAACGGGTCCAACTAATGGGAACCAGACATTTGCCTTGGGCGGTATTTAGTAAGTTGAGCGAAAACTTTTGTGTTAGGGCAAGGTAAGTTGCTAAGGTGAGTAATTACTTAAAGTGGCCAAAGATATCGCAGTGAGAGGAGGAGCATAACTTGAAAACTGGATTGCACGCCAAAAGGTTGCTAACTCTAAACTGATCTGATAGTCGCTTGTGTAAAGTGTTTCCTCTGACCGACATTCTTAGCTTCGGTAAGTGAAACTCGACCACTACAAACAACCAACCTGACAGTTAAACGGAGAAGCGGCAACATAAGGCTTGGCTAGCAGATCGTCCCCAATTGCCTACTGGGATTAGATAAAACTTCGACAGGCCAACATCAGATCTTGGCGGTGACAATGTACACCGTCACAAAGTACACCACAATTAGACCTAAAAATATCCCGAATGACTTCCACGCATAAACTGAACCAGTCCAGGGGTTTGGAAATCTCAGAGTCGCCATCGGCCCAATAAAAGAGGGCAGCCTCAGAACATGTTACAGTCTGTTGTTTCAGCCTCACTCAGTTGGTCGATAAGATAATAGTCTGCTTTGCTCGCTTCAGGCAGTAAAAATCTCAGTGTACCTTCTATACCAATGTGGCTTCACTGTTCTACGAGCTGTACAAGCTTCGAAATGTCTGAATTTCGGAAAATTCACTGTCCAGACGCATATTTCTTCACTTTCCACGAAACTTCTCCTGACTTATTGTTGTAGCCCTTGACTCAGTACACTGGTTCGTCCACAGTATAAGACGATTGATAGGAAATCGGGTTCTCCTCCTTGATATAATTAACACGGTAAATCTAGGTCCCGAAAATATGCGGCGGTCCCCGTTAATTGCGTTCAAGACAAACCAAAAGACGACTGCAAAAAGCAACTTTGTTCGGCCCCGAAACGTGTGCGACAAGGAGAAAAATTGCATGGTATTTATAGGGGGCATAGTGACCTACCAACATTCTCGAATAAGAAAACCGGAGGACAGATATCAAAAAAGTAGTTAAGGTCACTAAGCCACCAATGGCGTAGCGGAATAAAGGCCAGACGGATAAAAAACTAGTGGAAGTCACCTCTCGAATGTTCACATTTCCGCTTATTATGATTGGATAGGATCGTCTTCTCGAAGAAGGAGGCGGTTTTGGACGATGAAAATGGGTTTCTCTAACACTTATATCATCCTTGAAAACGGTTTCTAAAAACATAGCACTCCAAAGGACGTAAACGAAATCGTTTTAATAAGCTCATTTCCCGTTGACTCGTGGTCACTTGTGGACTCATGTTTGGTTACTCTATTTCTGCTGGACAGCTTGTGTGTCCCGTTGATTCACATTCAAGGTGAGATAGCACCTTTATTGTAATTTTATTCAATAGAACCGTACAAATTCCAATCTTTTCGACCGCCTTTTTTGACGTTTTTTGGACTTGAAAGATAATCCCATTAACCCGACCGTCCGAATAGGCGTTATTGGAATTGTCGAGTACACGTTACTGAGTGAATTATCTCTAAATTGCCAGGAATGATTTAACAACGACTCTGCTCCCACGATAGGGAGATATTAAGGTTTCGTTAGCACTACTTTGTGACGGGTTATGCCTTCGCGGAGCTTATACTATGATCAGTGCGATCTAATCAGTAAGCCTGTTCTGCTGTTTCCGAAGCACTAGATTCTAATGTAGCCTTCGTCAGTCTTCTCCACTAATACATCCAAACTCTTCGAACGAGAAGTGAACCACAGGTTTTCACGCTTTCGATACGAATGTTTGTCGGTGATGTGGAACACCCAACTCAGCGCTTTCAGGTTTGCATCACCAACCTCCTTTGCAATCATGCGCGGATAACCTGTCGTCTAGTCGGGCTCACCACATCGCGTCTTTGTCGTGCTAACTTTCTTAAAAGCCTTGGTACAATATGCAACTATGAGTGTTGAAACTATATTGCGCATCATACCACAGGCAGGCCAGTCAAATCTCCAGGTCGCTACAGTCTTAATAAGCGTTATTGGAATTGTCGAGTACGTGTTACTGAGTGAATTACTCTAAATCGCCAGCAGCGATTTCATAATCATTCTAATCACATTCTCGAAGGTCAGTGAGTATATAAACCTGAAACTGAATTGTTTCCGTATGCTTGATCAATTGATGTTGTCATGTCTGTAAGTAAACGGCCTCATCCAAATTCCTCCCAGTTCACTTACGTTCACTTTCTTCTTGCATCTGTGAGACACCCAACGGATTTTTTCGAGAACAACACAGGGACAGGAACCCGTGAGAAAAAATCGTTTCTCCTCTTGTACAAACTCACGAAGTTATAACGATGTGTATTATAATACTGCATGCAGATAATTACTAGAGTGGCTTTCCCTCTCCACAATTTGTGGCTCCCAGACGACTAACCGATATATTGATAGTACTAATGAAGGAAAACTGAGCAGAAGTACTAGAAATGGTATGAGTGCAGGTAGGACATTGACTGTGGCATACTGTCATCTAAGATAGCGTTCTTAACCAACAATTTGAGTGGTCACGTGGATCCCGGCCAGGTAGGGATATCTATTCTTTTTTCTCAGTGAAACGATCAGGGTCCTCATACATATATGTATAATTATACTCGTGGGTACAGTGATTCGGGCTGCTGTTGGCCCTGAAAATCGTCCACAATGTTGAATAGTAATAAATAAGTACGAATGTATGATGAGGAAAATGAAGTGAATGAAAACAAACACACAAAAATAATTACGTTTCACGAAAAATAAAGTCAAGTTTTGTGGATACAAGCTCGTCAATAACTTTGACACAGTGCCATACTGGGGAGTGTTTCCAACGAACTACGTGGATGGCTGCGAACTCCACAGTCAGGGAGATGACAATTACCAACCTTATTCAGTGGGACTGACGAGACTTTCATAACCGATGACCACGTCATTGCCTGGCCACCCTGTGGTTTCTTTCAACCCTCAACAGTCATACTGAACAAGGCGAGGTGCAGTAGACGCCCCACTGGTACACGAAGTACATGGCCTAACCAATGAAGGCTGTGCATTTTCAATACCTCGGTTATTGGTCACCAAATTACGTTTTTTCCAAATACGCGCTGACGAACTCTCGGTTTGATCATACACCCGGCCCGTTTGATACGGACCAGCTAGGAAAGATAGTGGTTATCGAATATCGACAGTCTGTCTGTATCTTCCGGAAGCATGGGCCAGGTTACTGGCCTATAGAGGAAAACATAAACACCTGCAATCACAGTCAAACGAGGCTCTTTTTAAACCTCACCGTCAACTAGAACTGACGTGGAATTTTCTTTTCTCACTATGCTTTTTACAGAGCGGTTGAACATATACATTCCAGCGATTATTCTTATTAGGTTGTATGCGATGAAATTAGAGATTTCAGTTTGTTTCTCACCTCCCTACCAGTAATATTTTAAGGTGATAGTATATTTTGCTACCGATTCCTCAGGGTCCACGTTGTCAACACTACAACAACAACAACAACAACAACAACAACAACAAACACAACAACAACCTGTGTTTGTGTTGATCGCGAAGCTATTCCCACCCTTACCTAAGTCTCATGTTATCTCGCAATCTCACTTGCTTATCGCATGACCCACAACACCAGCGATATTCTTCCTCTCTTTTCTTCCCTATATCTCTTAGGAGAGATATTGTGTTCTCGAAGAGATAATTCCTATTCATTTTCAAATACACTAGTGATTCCCCTACAGTGTTGACCAGCACTGTGAGCTCTATATACCTTTCGGCTTGTAAAACATTTCTTGAGAAAGTCATTTGGGGTCCCACCGATTTCCTCTCCTAAAAATTGTCTCAATTTTTTTCTACATCTTCAGTACGCTTAAAACAGAACCATTTATCTACACGTACAACATCGTGTAACAATTCAAACACCTGCTGTTCTGTGACTCTGTCACGCAGAAGTTAACCGATAAATTTTTCGACATACTCACACGTAGCTTTTTGAAAATATTTTTGTCGCTGCAAAACCACGTTCGCCAGTCACCAGTTGGTCAAATAACGTTTTACTTTACTCTACTTAGTACAGTCAGGCACTACAATTACAGTACTTCTCACGGTTATATGTATTTCAATATTCACCATTCCGTGTTGGAATAGCCCTCTTTGAACCCTAACGCGACAATTCTGTATGTAGGTTCTCAAAATAGTCCATCGATTGGTACGATATGCGAGCTATGAGTAATTGTTCTAGTGCCTACTTCGCGTAAGGTCGGGTGAAAAAGTGGCTTGTGAAGCGGTGGGTGTGTTCCGAGAGGAAAAATAACTGGAGTTTTACTGCAAAATTTTGACAGCACCCCAATATGACAACAGATGTCTTGAAGCGGAGAAATTCGGGTGCACAAAGTGGTGGTTGACGAAGAAGATTAAGCACTAGTCAACAGCCCAAATTACTGAAGTTTAACAGAACTGTCCTGCTAGTTCGCAGTCAAATTCGCCTAATTTCTAAAGATTAACGCGCTTCGTGTATAAATCATCATTCCCAAAAGCGACAAAACATAGGGCTTACGTGTGAAATAACCAAGCCTACCATTCGTGGCAATCGTTCGGACAAATGGCTACAGGGGAGAACAATGCGACCTTCCAGACTGCATCAACAAAACAAACAAGCCGCAGTTAACAAGTCTGAGTATTATGAAGTAAACAGTGGTTCACTTCGTCTTAAAACAAATAAAAATCATTTTATTTACGGTTATTGTTCTCAAGAGAACAGGTAATAAGGAACTCCATTTGATATCGAGTCCACTCGAAACAACTGTCTTACTTGTAGGTGGGCTATTTCACCGGTCTTTATTCGTCTCCCCTTTTCTCAAGATAACGTGCTATTCCCTTTGTTGTGTCTGCAAAAGACGCTTGGCCAACAAGTTGGTTTGTTGCGCAAACTTCCGTATAGGTCATGTCAAAAACTAAACCACAAACGTGTACACTCATTTGCACGACAGACATGCACTCACATACATTGGGTGACAGTACGTGGTCATTCGCCTTGGTGAAAGTTCTCATACATCATGTACACACTGTTTCGATAGTCTCTTCTTGTCCGTCGTGTTCGGGGCTTGTCCTTTTGCTCCTGAATGTCCCCATGTGGGTGATACACTACTTGTGAGTAGTATACTACTCACAACGAAACTGCCTGTTATACAACACT
>QNGE01002468.1:0-34163 GCA_008508345.1 Paragonimus westermani | reverse complement strand
GGTGAAAGTTCTCATACATCATGTACACACTGTTTCGATAGTCTCTTCTTGTCCGTCGTGTTCGGGGCTTGTCCTTTTGCTCCTGAATGTCCCCATGTGGGTGATACACTACTTGTGAGTAGTATACTACTCACAACGAAACTGCCAGTTATACAACACCTTCACTTTAATCAACCGCATAAGGCAAACTACCGTTGGATTGCTTAATCAGCCGATTTGAAGTGCAAAACTAGCTCGTTTCTGAAATGAAAGCACAGCCAGCTCGTAGTATTTACTCGTCAACCTATGCAATTAGCTTCGCAACTTAAGGTGTCCCAATGATAAGGGAGCCCATTTTTCTCAGCCCCAAACCGCCTCCTTCGTCAAGAAAGTGATTTTGTCCAATCAGAATGAAGGGCAATTCCCTGGACAATCCAGAGGTAATTTCCACTATCTTACCCGCCCGACCTTTATTCCGCCATGCCCAATGGTAGCTTCGTGACCTTAACTACTATTTTTAGAAACTGCCTTTTTTCAGTCTACTGGTGTGAGAAGGTTTGTTGTTCACTATGTACCATACAAATGCCTCATATTTTTCTCCCTGACCCACACTTTTTGTGGCAGTACAAAGTGACTTCCACATTCGCCTTTCGGTATGACTTGCGAGTAGTCAGCGGAGATAGTCGCGTTATTCTCGAGAGCAAGCTTTTCCGTTTTCTTCACCTCAAGGCAGAAGGTGCCAATTCTGTCGAGCGCACTTCTATTCCGAGGTCAACGCAGCGTATCTTTTCGGGAGCTTACTACACCGGTATGACGGATTGTTGCACTTTAAGATGCTCGGCCCACCGGCTACTGCTGAGTGTCGGAAAATACATCTACGAAGAAAAATGCTGCCTTCGTTCACTGGAATAAGTGAGGAAAGTCGGTACTGTAAGCCACCCTTTTTCCAGCAAAATTAGTAGACAATAAACATAAAATGAGCAGTATCATCACCAACGTCATAATCACCACACGGTTGACACTAATGCACCCCTAGCACACAACCGTGATAAGAAATGAACCATAGGTTACAGAGGAAGGAAAACAGAAACAGATGAATTACTCCTTGAAACCTAGGCACCTTAGCTCAGAAAAACCAACACTAAGATGTCTGTACCTTGAAAATGGTGCGCTACCATTACTAAAGCATAATCTAATCATCTAAATCTATCCAATGACATGGTTTGCGTCAGTGGGCTTGATTGATTCTCGAAGAATAATTCCCGGCTTTGTACGTCTTAAATGGCTACATGCTGATGTTAATCGATGTGTGTGATGCGAGATCACCTAATCTTCAATGGGAAGGCTTTTTTCAAAGTTGTCTCAAGTTGTGCATACAGACAATAAAAAACGGATTCGAAATCATACGGTTTTAAACAAGATACAGAAATATTAATCTTTGTCATCGGGCAACAGATCAGACACCATTCAAGCCATTCAAACCATTCAAACAACAAATGGTACATCAGAAATACCACAAAACTCACTGTTAAGCAGCCGAATCAGAATCTCTACCAAGTTGGCTTCACTAACCAGTTTTGCGGCTGCAAAATCTTGACAGACTGTTCCCAACAATCGGATAATCTCCAAGATAACATCATCGGCTGTATGCGTGACAGAAAAGGAGAACAGACGAACCTACCTGAACCAAGATCAACTTTACCAATTTTCTGCACACTGACCAGTTCCGTGGCCAATAGTTTATCTTTAATCCAATCAAGCAATTTCAGTTCGGTCAGAATGCGACAATAATCCAAATTCTTCAGGTTTAAATTGGCCAGACACCCCAGACATTCAAGTATGAAATCTTCATCTTTGGCTTTAAAATCATTCTCTTCGTCAGCATCCCTATAATTATCTTCATGTTTGTTAGCGTTAATATCGGTCTGGTTCCCCGTTCGTAGTAAATCAAACATTGCGGTATTATGTGACGCACTACTGTGAGCAATGCTTCCGCGGGACATGGCGTAATGTGAGCCCGGTTCACAACCGTTGGAATGACGTGGATTGCTAGCCCCCTTCAATGTAGAGTCCTTCTCGTGGTCCAGCTTATCACCGCCTGCTTTGCCGAAGATTACTATTTTAGCCAATTCTGGGAGATAGTCCTGATAGGAAAGAGGAAAACACGCTGGTTCATATGAGTGAACCGGTTAATAAAAATACACTGTCCTCAAAGGTGGCCACCGGATAAACGTATCAGACAGCCAATAGAGCCTCTATAAAACGCTCTCCCTGTAAGTAGACAATCTGATCAAAATTGCTTGTTTGAAAAGTGTACTTCTCGTGGAATGCTGGGTCAAATCCTTTCGGGTTTCAGCATAGTAGTTGCGCGTAAATTTGAAAAACAATCTGGTGGCAGTTCCACGTGATGTCCTATTTCAATTAAACGCGGCGATGAACAAAAAGACCGAACGCCTTATCATTTTTGCCGTCAGCTATAAGCAGATGGTACGTTGAACAGCTGATAAATAAGCCTCTAGTGAGTAAACTAGAGCGCTGGGATACATTATAGAATCACAGTAAGACCACCAATCTTAGCGGTTGAGAAAGTAGATGAAGTTGGAATAAATCAAAAACCTCCGTGAATAGCTACGTAGTGTTTAGTGAACATTATTATCACAATGAAAAGACCAGAATGAGGGAGAGGTAGACACAACAGATAGAAAGGCTATTATTAACTGAGGTATCCACGAGAAGCAATAGTGTATGCATTATCAAACTGAAGCTGGTGCCGGTCAACAATAAATTGTGGCTTGCTCCATAATTGTGTGATGGCCGTTTCCAGTCATTTGTCAGCATCTGATATTAAACCAACCTACTTTGTGATAAAACCTTGTATGAAATAAAGATGATCGTATCTTACATTCTAATACAGAAAACAAGTAAATTTACGAAAATTCCTCGAATTTCGACGAGAACCTTATTGATATGAGGTTGACCGCAGGCTATTATTTTGAAACAGTGCACCCTGATCAAAATGATTGTTTACCTAGTAAAACTTTCTGAGCTTTGCCGTGCAAGGATGTTAGTTTTTCCGCTGAACAATAGTCACTATGTTAGTTTTCTAGTTAACATGTGATCCGATAGCCAACCTCCGAACTGATAACCCGGTAAGTCCGTATTAGACATAGCTGCTCTTAATTGATATGGATGTACCAGGTGACTTACAAACACAATTTGGCCGATTACAATAATAAAAGGCGGTCATTTGAACTGGACGATTTTGGATAAATAAAATGTACACGCGTTATGAATTCACCGGATTATTTCGTTTGATCGTTCATTTTCACACACATTAATAAAACTAGCAAATAATAATCTGTTTTGGCGAAATGTAGGACATAGATGGATACACATAAATAATGATGTTCACTTTGAAACGTTGTGCAACCATACGCCAGCGCTAACAGACCGCACCATAGCATTATTATTTTGAGTGGTCATCTAACTAAATAAAACGTATTAATCCCAAACCCTATTATCTTTCAAGTCTGTGGACAAACCTACTTGGTTATCAGGGTCGGTTCGTATCAGCATCAGTCCCACATGTGACACAACCTTTTTATATCTTCAGAGTTGCCACTAGAAAGTAACTGTCCTAATTTCCACATTTCTCCCACGCATTCCAACATATACCACCTGTCTAACAGATGTGAGCATTCAGAAGCCGAGATAACCAAGAAAAAATAAAACAGTAAACTTCTTGGTCTCGTTATGTGTGATCGACTGTGTACAACTACATATGAAGCTGCCTTGCTAGGACTCAAAGTGGTAATACCTAATATTAAATAACAGTGACAGCCTTGAAGGGGAACTACTTCGACCAGGATGACCTCAATCTGGAATAAAAGTGAGCAACATCAGTGTCGACCGCCTGCCATTTTCTGCATTGCATTTTTTCCAAGCTTTCAACTAATGTAACGGCTATTCCCGATCGAAAATCCAACAGCATAAAGTGTACGTATGAGCGAGAAAGAGTTAGACAGCCACCAAGTGGTATGGATTGGATGATGAATCCTTATTTCGTGTTAAAGACGGATGATTGTTGCTTAATTTCAATTCGACATGAATCAACACTTCTTTGAATGTGCAGTTATCCTAAACCTAATTCTATCCGATGCTGATTGAAGCTTGCTACTGGTATGGGTAAACCCATATCAAAGTCTGATGGCACGGGTGAGTCGAACAGGAATTTTGCTGTTGTAGGTTTTCACCCGCAACACAAAGCCGTCAAGTTTGGTGTCTTGTACATTCAAATTAACTTCATCTGGCTTACTCAGGTGAATGAACAGGGAAACGGTAGTAGCAGACTCTCCGCCACAGGTGGTCACAGATGCGTTCACTGAGCTCATACTCTGGAAGGTTTGTTGAGTATTTGTTCAACGTTATCTATCAATATAATGAATGCACAGCACATACTTATGGCATGTTTTCAGAAACTCTATAATTGACTGAAAAGCGGAGATCCAGTCAAGACATCCGGGTTCCGTTTTGACCGTCTACAACAGGGAAATACCTGCAACACAATCCGACAATTGGTGTCCTCACGAACTGCTAGTAATCCGAGATAATAGAACTTCCCATTCGATGTTTTGGATGAGGTAGATGAGTTATTTGGTATCGGATCGTGCAGTCGAACACTGAAGAGGACTTTATTTGAAATGTGGTGTAATCCTGTGAACGCGCCTTGTGAATGGGAAAGAGTCGGACGCCCGAAGAGTAGACGGGAAGTAATATTTACACAATAACCACAACAGTTGCAAACTAAACGCAGCCACTGCTAGTCAGCATAGAAGTGTAATTTTTAGTGTCTTCACAAAAGGAGCTGATTTCTCTGCACCAGAAACCGAAAGATTATTGCCTCGCGAGAAAAAAAGTCATCTGTGTCTTTTCATTAGACTGAATGAGAATTCTGGCGTGAATCTGGCACTTCTCTCGAAGTACACGGTTCTCTTGCCATTGAGCTTTAACGGCGTCCTCCATCTGTAGTAGTTACGAAACGTAATTTTTCAGTCCTCACTTATTCCACATTGACCGCATAGCTTCCTCAGTTTTCGTTCACCATACAGGTTACATCTCCCGCTCCGGCGGCAAGTGTCTTTGTGAAATTAGTCACCTACCAAGCACCGAAAGAAGGATATCTTGTTCTGCAACGTAAATGACAACAGCAGTGTGCGAAAGTGAATGGAAGTGAATGGCAAAACAGCGGTTCTAAATGCGTTCATTAGGTTAGTGTGCCGGAAACAGGGCGAGATACCGTGCCACAGAGAGTGTATAAGACGGACGGATCGACGGACACTCTGATCACGCCAACGGCGTATGTACAATATCACACTGGCATGCACAATTCGGCTGTTGTTCTCCACACCACTGAGGGTTCGATTCGTATTACGTGATTGCTCCGGAGTATCCACTATAGGGAAGTAGATCAAGTGTACATTGTAGGGAGGGAGTTGCGTAAATCCTCAGTGGGGAGCAATACAGGAAGCAAAATGTATCTGTTATACGAAGATGTCTACCATGAAAATGTTTTTTTATGAGAGAAGTCCACCGTACTGTAGCTTCACAATGAAGTGCTCCGATCTCTCACCAGGATGCATATGAGGGTCCACACCAAAGTGACATCCGTAGAACGCACAGGAAAGTGTACAACGTTTTATGGGTTTGTTCATTCGGCTTTTGGTGGATGTACGCAGGTATGCGGATGCACAAAATCTTTTGTCTTATTAACGGTTCCGCCTCGGTTGAAGTGGCTACACTGTGTACTGGACAGCAGACTACCTAATAAAGACTGTTGTCTGCTAAATCCGAATAAATAAGGACGTCTGATAGCATCACTCATTGCCCATGTAGCAATCGTGTTCAAGCCTGCAAGCTCGATACGACGATTTGAGGAAAGGGAATCATTAGATCATAGCGCAATCACTAACTTACCAAAGCTTACCATAATATATCAGTCTGGTCTGCTTAATTATTGTTGCCATATTAAGTCACGCGGGCCCATTGGTCAGAAGCTTGTGCGTGGGTCCGTCCCTCCTACAGATGTATGTTTGATCTTTGAAAACACTGGACAAGTGTAAGTGGGGTTCAGTGTGTAACAGCAAAACTGACATACTATTGTAGTGAGGATAGACGTTCGCGCCATACTACTCACACCACTATTCAGTAGCNGTCATTCTGCCTTCCAACGATCCTTCCCATATGTCTCCCGTATTTATCCCGCGATCATTTCGATCCATGCGGCTACTGAATAGTGGTCTGAGTAGTATGGTGCGAACGTCTATCCTCACTACACTATGCGTCAGACAGTTGAAAATTCAACAATCGATGAGGACGGTCACTGGACCTCAAATCTCGTATACAACGAGCACTCGTATGGCTAAGTAGATAGATTTTCAACCGAGTATTTAATGATAAATATAATCCGTTAGCCACACTCACGTATTTTGATAGTACGAAAAACTTTCTTTTGTATTCGGTTTTAAACTTTCAATATAAACGGAAGAAGACTCAGATTCGTTAGCAAGTTTTGCACACTGTGCGTTTGTAGACAAAGTGAGCATCTCATTCACATGAATATCCACAATGTGGTTTCAGCATACGCCGCGAGAGTTCATGTGAATTTTAAGTGAACTAGTAAAAACACTTCTCAGCCGTACGCTTGAAATCATCAGTAAACAGGAACGACAGTGTGATCACAACTGTGGCAAAGAGCAAAGAATTCTTTGATGTTCTGGGAAAACTGCTGTCCGTTTTCAAAATCACCACACAAACACAGAACAGTAAGATGAATGACATTCGAGGATTTATAACAGATCACACTTTTAAGCAGCTTAGGCGCAAGCCTTATTGAATTTCCCATGTCAACTTCAGGTAGTCAAATAGGCATACAATAAAGATTTCTTGGACGAACTATGATGTCTTAAAGTACCACTGAGTTTCAGCTCTACAACTCTAGGCCTATAACAGACCTGAACTCAAGAGGTTTACCATATAATTGTGCAAAAAGTTACAGAAGCATCATGTCACCGATTGTGTGGACATGTTATCATTTGCAGCTGCACGAATACCCACGATTTGTTTCAAATTCAACAAGTGGAGTTGCAAAAGTTCATTCAGAACAACTTGTGTCAAAAATAATACCATTTGATAGTTTTATCGACCGGGTTAAAGATATTCTTCATGTCGGAAAATTTTCATACGATTGACTGTTTGTAGCTCTATTCGTGCTAATACGGCTGAACAAATTCAACAGACCATTTCAGAGAGGTGAGATAATCGATAAATTTAACCGCCTCCAAAGAAGGGTTTCGCGTAAATCAAACGACTCCTATGAAGTCTTATTAGAACGCTAACTTTGACACAAAAAACGTTAAACGAATTATGGTTTCCATAAGTTAATTCCTTGCATATGAACTCACTACAAATTTAATTTTCAGTTCATCCCCGTGTTGGGATAGGTTGCGCAAAAGTTTCATCAGGAGGGGATCTCGCATTTTCAGTGCGCGTCTCATGAGAAGCCGTACTCCTTTGCCTTCAGCAAACAACGATGCACATTGGGGATCACAAGCCAAATTAATAGCAAGTGCCATTGGAACTAAGTCCGTCATATTGTTCGGGTTTTCTAATGCGATTTTCATGAGCTGTAAATTAGCAGAAAGGGTACAGAGAAAGGCTGAATGCCTTTGACGCTTGAAAAGATACAGAGATAGAGACGTACCTCGTGCATGGACGCTGTTTGAAGTAGTGTGCAAAAACAATCGTAAGATCGACACTCTGACTGGACGTTGATACAATTATTATCAGGAACTCTGTGTAAAGGTACGCAGAGTCAAAGTTGAACTTTGAGGAACATCGGAGCACAAACACTGTAACAAGGTTAAAAGTCACGGGAAAGTTAGGCTAGAAATCATTGGCCAAATTGGCCAGAACGAACCTGACCGTGACGAACAACAAAATCCGGAGTCCGAACTGAACGGCTCATCCTAATTAGCATTCATGGTTCGGGTATGTATGTCAAGCCTGAATACTTGAATTGTCTGTTCTCACTGGCGCATGTCAACATAGTCCAAACCGTACCGTTTGGCCGATGCATGTTAAAATACGGATTATCCGGCCTTCCTATTTTTTTATACAAAAACGCTACAGCTGAAAACTCGGTTCGCATGACCATTTATGAACTAGGGCAGTCCAATCTTCAAATGCTGTAGCAGAATGTTGTATCAGCGCTAGAGCAACTGTAAGTACTGGAGCACGTTTGGTTTCAACAGGATGGTTCAATAACACATCATACGCTATGTGTACAAAAACCTCCGAGTAATCCACTCGTGCGGACAAACAGAACGGCCCCGGAGTTCGCCAGATATTGCTCCACTGGATTTTCCTCTTGGGGGCTACCTCAAACACAGTCTACAGAGAACGTGCACAAACACTGGAGGGATTCAAAATAGCTGTAGACTTAGAATGCGATACGATCCCTGGAACTGCTTTGCAAAGTGCAATGTCATCATGACTGTGGAGTGTTTTTGTGCAAACAAGAAACCGTGAAGAACATTTCGAACATCTTTTGTGAAATTATGCTTTATATGGCAATGCCTTGTGTTACTGACAGTAATGTTGGTCTGTTAGTAGAGTAGCACATCTCTAGCGTTAATTGACTGCTCCGTATACTTCTTAGGTTACTGTCTTAGTGAGCACCGTTTTGTTTCACGTGTTGTGAGATACCATGGATTGGATATTTCAGCACACGACGTATTAAATAATTTTTTCACGGACACTTGATGAAGGTTACTTGTTGCGTCATCGAGATCGGTATGGAAAGCTCGTTCAAAAAGGTTTTCCAGGTCGAGGTGCTTTGTCTTCTGGAATCTATTAAAAGAATGGTGTATCGCTGATTTCGGGCTGGAGCAAAATGTAAGAGGGGGATTATTTAGTGCCAAAAATGGGACTTCCACACGAGTCCATTCAGACAGAATTCTGTTTCATCAGTAAATACTGTCGAACATACATCACTTGCTGATAAACAACACGTGCAAAATGGCGCGTTTGTCTGCGTCTGACAGCCAAAGCTCCTGTGATCGGACCACGTGGTATGACCGATATTTTTATCCTATGAGTATCCTGTGTACAGCAGACCTCGAGGTGTTGTATTCTTGAGCGAGCCGACGGACGCTCTTCTAGAGATTTTGTTACACGTCGAAAAACATCACTGGCAGAACAATCATCTGTTGATGTATGCTGTCGACAACTTCTTTTCAGTCATAAATACGGCCCGTTGCTACAAACTTTTTCACCAGTCTTCGAACTGATTTGCGGTCAATCGGTCGCGTACGCGCATATTTCATATTATACTCCCCAATGATCTTCACATTTTCAACAAAGGTTGTATAAATAAGAATCAGTTCAATGTGCTGTTCAGTTGTCAGATTACCGTCACGTCATCCCGCGCCTGCGTCTCACGAGCGCGATCTGGCTCCGGTATAGTAATGCGTCCAGACCAATTTTTCCGCGGCTGTTGTCTGACTCCCAGTTCAATGTTGCCTCTCAAGTGTTGAAACGTGTGTGAGCAGCCAGGTGGCACCGTCGTGGGCCGTGGTGGCCAGATCAGTAGGTCGATGGGGCCGAGCGACTCGAGTAAAAACGCCCACCCACAGCCAGCTAATCCGGCAGAGTTTTCAGCAGTGTTGTGCCCGTTCGCTCACCCGACTCGGTTGCCAAACCTGTTCGCCGGTCTGAGTGCCGGTGAGAACAGAAACTATTTGAGTATTCAGACGTGTCACCCACGCCTGAGCCATGAATGCAAATTAGGCTTCGACTTAGGATTTTGTAACCGGGTCTATGCTTCTGGGATGTCCTATTTACACCATGGTTGTATGGATCGACCCCGGATTCTGGACAGGCTTAACCGGCGCTCTCAGTCGATTGATCGGGTGTAGGCTGTCCGCGTAGTTGCCGCCTCAACGGCACTGTGAAAGCTCACGCTACGAGCGACTCTACCATCAAAGCAATCCAAACGGTCATTCGCCCACCGATCGCTCACCTAAGATGTGAAAATCTCACACACTGTGGTCGTCCGAACGTGTGTTCACACTGGAGTGAGTCGGTTCAAGAGCGGGGATTATTCAACGTACGGCTACTTTTACTGTCATTTTAATTGTGATAACTCCGCGATTTTTAATCGGTGCTCATTCCGTCATGTGGATCAGTCAATTCCCCCACTACTTATTAGAAAAGATGAAAGGAAACGGCAAAAGCTGAAAATAAGGACGATCTGTCTTTTGATTTTTACCTAATTTTGGTTTATTTTAGTCTAGGAATAAATTGTGAAAATGTCTGCCCATAGAAACCACCAGACCATAAAATAATTTCCCAGGCAACAGTTCTGGGTTTCGGTTCATTCCTTCACTTTATCTAGCTGATTACACTCAGAATCGTTCGAACGTCAGCCGGGAGATCAAATGACATCAGAACTTTTTCATCTCTATCGGTTCCAAAATTGTATACTTTTTTATCTCTGCAAGCAGCATATGGCGAGCGCAACTGATTTGGGATGTGGTGGACATTGAGCATGCACGTGCGGGAGGCATTTTATCCATTTTAAACGATTTACTTCTCATACAAGTTACCAGCACATCCAAACATACGTACAACTCACGATTCGTAAGTGTAGCAAAGTGCGAGTCAAATGATTTCGACTACAGTCGAATGGACAGGAAGCTCACCTGAAATACTAAACGGATGGGGAAAACTTTAAATGTTACTCAACACATTCAGAATGCTGTAACTGTGAGGGAAATACAAGTTAGGTGTCCACAACCGTCGAACAGGTGGCAGGTTACGAAACTTCAGTCACGGAATTACCATACTAACGCTTCCTAAGAATGTCTACGCAACTTTCGCATAAACTAAACGACATTGTAGCCGTTATAACAATGACCAAGTATACTCACCGCTGACAAACAGGTGGTATTCGCGAATTCCTTCTTTGAATCATCTTCCGTGCTGAGGTGATAAAGCACATAGAGGGCCACTGGTCGATGTCCTTCATCACCTAGGGTTATTAGAAAAGAGGCGTAAGTGAAAGAAAGCAAACGATATATATTATATATATATATTATATTTCGGCATGAAGGCAAGGAATTACAGCTGACACCGTGTTGATAGTTGTAATGTACATCTATTCACTAACCAACTGTATCTTAACTTTGAGACGTTACAAATGCGTAGCTCTCATGGGCTCCAATGAGTAACGAGTCTAGTACTTCTCTTCGAAAGAGGCTAACTAAAAAGTCTATCTGAATGTGAATTCCGCGACTAGATGTGTTTTTCAGATTGAAATGAACCAAATTCCCGACTGATAACAAGTGACGTTTTATATCAGTTCGTTTTTCGACCACTTTTTCATCATTTCCGTGCGTCGTTGGCGTTTACCGAGGTTGGAATGACTAATGGTTGATTTCCAACAAATCCATAACCTGTTTTGTCATTCCTCTACATCAGTCTCAGTCACTCGTGCTACAGAATTGCATTGTGACTTTACTGTAGTTGTTGTAATAAGATGACGAGTTATGTGGCACATTTTGTTGAAGACTTGGCTGAAGCACTGACGCACGTAACTATCTACTCAGCCAGTAATTTAGTTATGTTTGTTCCCGAACAGACTGACAGGGGGATGAATTGGTGTAAAAGTAGTTCTGATGTTTAGAGCAACAGTACTTAAAGAGGATGACACTCTCTGCACATCTAAATGATGTGTGCTCAGGTGAGTGAGGTCTGATATTGTTCAATCTCAGTCGAATGAAAATTCAACAACCAAGCTCTCATGCCAGAAATAAATGAATTTGACTTATCCTTCAACACCAATAACCAGTGTCCTGTCTGATTTGAACGTTTTAAATGAGCGTAAACTGTGCCAAACGCTGAACTGGTTTCCGAGAGGTGCAGTAAAAACTTACCAAGTAGGTCAACCAATCTCGTAATAAGGCCTTTGGCCACCATTTCGCGTCGCGCGCCAACGTCGAAGCTGAGGTTAAATAATAGGCGAAGTGCAATATTGACAAGGTCCCCTTCTGCTCTGTACAGAATACGAGTGATGCGCTCGATGATCCCATTTTCCAACTAGTAAGGCATAAGGGAAGGTGAGGTCAACGTACGGTTGAATGAAAGAGTAACCGTGTGAATGCAGTATTATTCCCCACAACCACATACGCATGACAGTGTGGTTGACAACGCCACAGTTTGTGTGGATTCAAGAGGTGTTCAGCAATTTCACGGTCACATTTTTTGAGTGACGAACAATTACCCAATTAATGAAGGTTGTGAATGATAGTTATTTCATAAATAAAATAAGAACAGTCATTCTCCTAACACTTTACGTGAAGTTAATACTGGTTATCAGTACGATGTAAAGTAATGGACAGTAGAAATCAACTCTGTAATACCACTTATCGGCAATACGATCTCAACGGTGGCGTTGGTAGGTTCCAGCATGAACTGATTGAAGAACCCTGCTTGGGCGGTCAGTCTGTTCGATAAATTAGTGGATTCCATATGAAACAGTAGGTTGGGTGGGTAGCTGAGTGAAAATGTGAAGATTTCTGATTTTCCGGCGTAGCATCTTAGCTTAGCTGGTGCAGCAATTGTCATACCTGGGTATGTTGACTCTGCTACTGGCTCGAATCCAGCAAGGTTCGAGACTTTTCGCGACTAGGTCTCATGTATTATCGAACCTGCCGCGCTACTTAGAAGTAATAAAAATGGTTGGTGTAAAAATGGGCAATTATCAGCACGACTCGAGCTCTCAGTTCAGAACAACAGTACTGAGAGTTACGAGAAGTTCAAAAAATCAACTGAAGCATGTGGACGTTTTTACGTGAGCGGTTGAGTGATGGTAGAAGCAATCTTCACAGCATAAGGTGATGGTCCACGTATGGGTTGGTAAATGGTCGACTGAAAGAAGTAACTGAGCCTGTGTTGATCAGATCGTCTATGGCTTCATTTTTAGTGACTAACTGCGGACGTTTTTACCCTCACCGTCTGGCCATCCTAGCATAATATTAAAAAATAATCACGTGACGGCTCACTGATTTTGTCTTGTTTGAACGTGGAAGTTGACTCACAATACTGACCGTTTACCGTGGTTTGCTAGGTCACCAGAATTCAACCTCATAGGATATCTTCAAGTTCACTTTGCTTGAATGATTTCGAGAAGTTTAGACATTTTCGCCCATGAGAGTTGATTTTTCGAGTACATGACAGCCAACAAAACACATGCCATGAAGGCAATCGATAGCATGCACGTAACACAATGTTATAGATTCGCTATTGATCGAGTGATTCGGTGTCGCTACACGAAACTGAAAAAAATCTTGTTAAGGGGAGCCTCATAGTGATTGTGTTGTGTATTCTTTCATTTAACTGCGTACGGCGTTCGGATACTGTGTTCAGTTAGTCCAAACGACAGACATATAGATCAACATGAAGATCTGCTGACATTCAGCAATAATCATCAGAGCACTCGATAACGAGAGCTATGAGTGTGTATCTCAAATTGCAGCTAATCGAAAGTGAAAGTCCTTCGGGTTCAAGCCGGCAAAAAAAACGATAACCGCTCCCGTCCATTTTTGTCCAAGATTGTACCTCATGTCAGCAATTGTTAACAAAAGTATTGTGAGGTACTAATCCCACTTTTTAGCATAATAAAATAATAATTAGCACTAAATAGTGTGAATAACAGGATTGATGGTCACCGAGCGGTTAAGTTACTTACATAGGACCTCAATATAAAAAAGAAATAGGTACCCAGGGTATTGATTATTGACGCCTGTTCGAGATGTCAATTCAGCATTCATCAGTGTTTGTCTGGGAAAATGGTGGGCATTATGCAAACCTCTTGCTCACCAGTAAAACAGTCGTATAGGTCTATCCATGATAACAGTTGGTGAATCTGTCATGGAAATGTTCTCAGGCAAGATTTGGCATGTGAAGACATTCTTTCAGAAAGAGTCAACGAAAAATCTCAACCTGAGGATCAGGTAATCGATTTTGCCTAACTTTATTCCGATCCAGTGAACGCGTATTGACAATCATGGCCTGGTTTGTTAGTAAGCTCTACGATTAGGTAAATGTCATAACTAAATCATGTCAGACCGGAAGTAAGAAACAAACCAGAGCAAAAACAAGACTCATCTAAATGATCCTTGATTGTCTTTGATGATCTTATGAATCTGATCTGACCTGCTGGCTTGTTTCGTTGAAGGCTAGTAATGGCAAAACTTAGGCGCCACATGTAGGTATCCATCAACTCTCACTTGAATGGTCAAAGTGAATTTCGTCATGGTGTGTGCTAGTTAGTAGGAATGTCAATTTTATATCCCTCAAAATTGGTTGAAGCATACCAGCTTCAACACACAATTGGAGAAACTGTTCGGACAGACCAAACACAAGAGATACAATCAAGTATACTAACCATGTCGTTCTTGTTCTCCTTGAATATGCTCAGCTTCTTTAGGAAGGAGACCAATAATATGAGCAGCTCAAAATTATCCCGATCCAAACATCGACAGATCATCGATACGATTCCCTTGTTGTGCATTTTCAACTCAACACTGAGGTCTTCACCGATGTTCAACAGCAGATAGAAAGATACTGATTCACAAAAAAGATGGCGATATGCTAGGTTTAGTCATGAATACAGTTGATCAGCAAGTTTTCTGGTTTGGGAGAGGAACTTCTAGAGGCCGAATGCTAGACATTACAACACCGAAAGCAACATGAGATACGGTTTTCAAAAAGAAAGGAGATGAGTCATTTTAAACAGTTCTGTCTTTACGTATCACAAATTTTAACCATAATTTCCTTCAGATATATCAAAAACCCCAACATTTTAAGCCATTCGTCGTATTACTGATCACTTTTCTGATGTTCACCGGTTGGGCAAGTCTGACAATATCCAGCATGTTTGTGAACATGTAGCACCTAACAGGAAACGCCACATAACTTAAAACCTGAACGCTTATTTATAACTGGACCACTGTTGTGATTATCGACGGCTACAGTACCGTTTCGTCAGGTTCATGACCGTTAAAAACAAATGCGTGAATGATTGATCAAATGATTGAGTGATTGATTGAACGAATAGACGCCTAAACGAGGGAATATGCTCTGTGTTTGTTGGCTACTTTTTGTCTCTTGCAGATAACCTCCTGATAATGGCGTCTTCAATTGACTACACCAGGTTTCGTCAGTGTGAGTTAGTGATAACAGAGTGTTGAAATTCGTTAAGGTTATTTCTAAATGAGTCAGCTAAAAGTGCATATTTTTCATATCCAAGATTAAACAGAAACAGGCTGATGGTACAGCCAATTTTTTAATCACTCGACAATTATGTCTGATAAATACCAGGCCGTACACCGTGTGAGAATTTACTTACGTAAGATAATTTAGTAACCAACTACTTCTAGTGGAAGTCGTAAAAGTATGCAAAACATGAGTGTACCAGGCAGGTCTGTGAAATTTAAGCGTTTATGGATGGATAAATGAATGAGAATATAAAAACGCAGTTAAACGGTTGAGAAAACCGTACCCGCATTTACGCGCTCACCGATAACCTTCTGCCGAGATTAATTTTGGATGCAGATGCATACTACTATAAATTAGTCGGTAGAAATTCCACAAATGGTTAACGGATAAACACATCCCATGAACCTGCCTCTGAACAATTGTTCTTGTTTCCGCGTCAGAGTTGTGAATTTGGCCACACTGCTTTCGTATGAACTTCGTGCCTCTTCTAAAGCTATTAAATCCGATTTTGGTGTGAGTTCAGCTATGGCTCGTTCTTTCATTTTTAGCTCTTCCATCCACAAGTCGTATTTCTGTAATTCATGCTCGATGATCGTCATTGTCAGTGCGCCTGATGGCAAACAGAATGAACGAAATAAGCAAAAACAAATATGATCAAAAACCAATCGTTCAATGCGAGCTTATCAGAACTGAGTTCTCAGAAAGGCTTAGACAGATCTGTGTTGATGATGATGACGCTGATTTTGGTGATCAGGTGTGTGAGAGAAATTATTGGATTTTATCAAAAATATGGATGTTATCTGTCTGTTATCATTTCCACAAAGGAAGTAATTGCAGTTTAAATTTTAGACAAATAGTACCAATACCATTTTTTGTTTGGCTTGATGTTACCAGAAACTGAGCCAAGTAGCCCACACCTGTTTTGCCAAATTTAAACATAGAAGTAAAACAAATACATGATTGAATATCTCACAGCTTATAACGACGAAAGGAAACTGTTAGACTGGTGTGTTCACTGAAATAAGCTGTCTGATGAAAGTGAAGTGTGTACTGTTTGCTAAAATAGGTTAAACGGTTGCTACGATCCGTTGTTCGAAGTAGCTACCAGAGCAGCTATCAGAGACGAGTAAGTTATTGAATGAGAATTCTTCAGCTGACATTGATCCGTGACGATAAATGTTCGCCTACCGTGTACTTACAGAGCCACTTTTCAGTATAAATGAATGTCAACAAGGTTGTCACCTTTACATTTTCTATTTACAGATGAAAAACTTAGGTCATGCCGGGTGTACCTTGATACAAGAAATCACAACGCAAGTCATTAAAAATCTACGCCGCACGAATGCCTGTACCTGGTTGACCGGCGCACATATCCTGGTCTGAGGGCGTGGATAACCTGCAGTGTGGACGGTGTCACAGTTACATCCTTTTTACATGGCACCGGTCGAAGACTTCAGAGGCTACAACTGGCTGCCTTCTAAATCACTGTGAGCTCCAGATGCAACCATAAACACTTCCGTCAGCAACAGAACCTTCCAGATAAAAGAACTTGTGCACCTTATCGACAAAAATAATGGCTTATCTGCAGGTTCTTAAAGAGTGGGATTTTCTAAGGAGAACGCTTCAGATCGCCCTCAGGACACCGATCAATCAAGATTATATGAAATAAAATCCGTCACTTGGGAGATGTGTCTTGCACGACAAAGAATGTAAAACAGATTCACCGAAGCGCGGCACTTTGCATTATAAGTTCAAGTAAATATCGACAAAACGATTGTTCGAATACAGAGGTTAGATTGCCGACAGCGGAACAAACAATAAAACGTAAGGATATGGAGATAACCCTGGTTTGTCCGTCGGGCTAGGTGTAAAATACCTTTTAAAATGTTAACCCACATATAGAATCGCAAGGACGTTCGCCTTCTGACCGTCTGATACGTGTGATCGCATCGGTTTGTGTAAATGTTTGTTGGCTCACATGTGCCAGTGGCATCACACACACTCCCGGCCTACTCGGACATTTGACGAATGTATCGTTAACCTGCATAGTGGCTATTACGTATCGGTGTCGTGTGGCATTTCACGAGACTTGTTATTGCCATGTTTGTGAGCAATGTAGTGCGTACATTCGGAAACTAACGGGTAGGCCCTAACGACGAGTAGACGGTGGAGTAAAAGCTGGATAGTGCGTAAGCACTACGGGAGACGTGCCATCAGAGCGAATGACAGTGTACTGCTTCCTAATATGTTCGAATGCACGTGAGCCGTGCAAGTGAGTGCATGCTTTCTTGGTCCTATGTTGTAACGTAACGTGTATGGAATTTCATGCAATAAACAGCTTCGCAGACCAAGTGTTTATATTTTCACTAAGCATCTGGTTCTTGGGACTTGTCAACTTGGTGCGCGCACTTAGTAAAACGGGTGAGCCTCTTCATTTTTAAAGCTTTTTGCTTGTATATTTCGATCATTTAAAGCATGTTATTATTTCCTGCGTATTCATCCAAGTATTTAGTTTTATTCGCGTTTGCTGCTATTGATCATCGAACACAGCGCAAGAACGGATTTCCACCTCGCCAGACGTTTCTGTCGATGTAATTTCTGTTCCGATCGTGCTATTCGGGGACTGTAACCCCCAAATCTAGAGGTCACTTTTATGTTACGAAACATCGGCACAAAGCTGATGAACTTCCATAATGTGGTCGCTGCCCTCCCACCTCATATCACACACAGGATGGAATGTATTTTGCAGCTGCTGACTCACTCACGAGTACCTCGGAGAGGCCGCTATCAAGCTCACCGGTCTGTCTGGCCATCAAAGCATTGTTCAGCTGTTTGATGTGATCGATTAAGGGTACAGGAAACCCTCATAACTGTTCTGTTTGGGGTTTCTATACAGTTCGAACAGCTCTTCCGGGACAAATGTGGGTTTGACTTCTGCTTATAGATACACAAAATGTCCTTACTGTCAACCCTCAGAAAACTGTCGCAGTCAGACCACAGTGTTGATGGTGTGGGGGTATTTAAAGGAAATTCCGTGAAGATCTCACAACTATTCTTGCGGGAGTTGTTTTGCATCGCCACCCCGCCACTACAAACGAAGTACGATTACCATGTGAAACTGTGGGATAAATGACTTTTCGCAGTCAAGCTGATCTTGAAAACGTTTAACTCAACGTGCACAATTCTTGATATTAATAACCCCCTTGTATCTCCAACATAATATCTAACCTTTACAGACCCATGTGTAGACTATAGTTAAGGACGAGAGGGCTATGGTTAGAGCTAGCAGCGTTCGTTCAAACAGTCAAAAAACATATCTTTCAGTAGGCGATTCTTATTTGGCTTTATCGATTACAAAGACTGATAAGTAGTGTGGCAGATTTATGATTTTAGATGAGACCCAACTGTGAAAAGTCTGGGCTTCGGCTGGATTCGAACAAACGACAGACACAGCATGCCTCAACGCGGCAAGCGCTCTACCAGCTGCTGCTCAGCAGTGGCGATGGTGGATTCCAGCGTGAACTGTTTGAGAAATCCTGCCAAAGCAGTCGATCCTCTGAATCATTTGGTGGATTCCATATGAGACAGTGGGACGGGTGGGTAACAGAGTCCAAATGTGAAATTTCCGAGCTCCTGGTGTGGCTTCGTAGCTCAGCTGGTAGAGCGCTTGCCGCGTTGAGGCATGCTGTGTCTGTCGCTGGTTCGAATCCAGCCGAAGCCCTGACTTCTCACAGTTGGGTCTCATCTAAGATTACAAAGACATCGACCGTGTACTTCTGCTATCCGTTAACTAACGACTACCCTAGGCTCACTTCACAAAAGAAAAACTGTACCACTTAAACGATTTTCACCGCCTATTTCAATTTTCCTTGTAGTTTTAGGTTTGCATTCTTCAAATTTTTTCCCAGGAAGGTGGAAGTATGAAGCACTGATTAGCACAGTTCCAACTACCGTTGGATAGGCGACCTCTCTTTCTGTCCATGTTTTCTTTCCTTCTCTGTTTTCTAACATTTGCTCCATATTAGGCTAGAACGGAACGCTTCTGCTCTTTTGTGGTGACCCTTAGAAACATAAAGTTACTTTTCAAAGTTTAACCCATTATTTCGGTTGGATCTTTATAGCGGCCACGGTGATGTGAGAGGTACAAAATCTTGGTTGACCTGGGTTACGCACAGCCTCATCTGCGAAAATTGATGGTCAGTAGTCACCATACATCATTTTTATCAAAATGAACACGGTCACCAGGGAACTCTCCTTAGGCAAGGCAGAGAAGGGTGGACGTAAAGTTGGAGTTTTTCAGTCATTAGGAAAATTTACAAATTCATTCAAATTATACTCCAAAAATGTTATTTATAAAGTCAGCCTGGTGTGCCCAGTCAGCTTGGTGCCATGCAGACTAAATGTTTTACTAAATTTTACTAAATTTTTACTAAATTTTTTACTGTTTGTGCTCTAGCAACTTCAAAGTTCAAACGACAATATCAAACCAAAAATCAGACTGACCAATTTTGAAATGCAGGATCACACCGTGGAAATTGGAGAAGGACGAGAAGCAAAAAAATATGTAGACGATGTTAGTTGCCAAGTCGGTGCTCTTTTTCCAATCCTCACGCAAAACTCGGGCCAGTGCACCGACCAGTGTTTCTGTTCGGATAAGTCAGACAGCGTGAATCAACCATAGAACATATATGGAAACAGTGTGCTAGAGGTCTACACTATAATGCGCATTTCTAATACTACACAGAACACTTCCTTAGGTCTTATATTAGGAGCATTTTCCTAGATCATGTGGTCTGCAATATACGTTCAATAAAAATTCGACAGCAGATAATTCTAGCTAACTTTTTAGACGAAGTGATTCGGTCATATCTGATGCAAGATCAGTGAAGATGCAGTCAACAAACTCATCTCTCAAATACAACAGCTGAGGATTAAATTTTGATGTGGACAAAGATGGCAACTACCGCCATGCAAGCGGTCTTACTGGAAGAATACGCATTGATTGTTCGCTTTCGAGCATCCTTCCTTCCGAAACATCCGTGGCATGTGATGTAAACACCTTGCTAACAGTAACGAAGTTCGTCGACGTGCGTTCATGGCGAAAATCTATCAGCATTTAATTCTACTTGAAAAGGGTTTTTCGGGTTTCTTGACAGGCGTCGAAGACACAAGGAACAAATAGTTGAGAAACTCATCCGACATGACAAAAAATAGAAGGCAACAGCACTGTTGTTGTGCATAGTTTTATTGTTTCTTCTCACATATTTTTCCTGTTTACCTTGCATAACCCTAAGTTTTTCTTTCCTTCATTTGTAGTGGCGCGTTTATTGCTGTACGCCGCTTATTCGTTATATATACATATGTACAAATCCAGGATGTTTGCACTGTTTAAATGTTCAACCGGTTGTTACCTCCACTTTGTAGCGGCAGACCAACAAGTCCCTATTCAGCTGAACGTATCGTCAGGTGCGTGAGCTCACACATGCCAAATTTAGCGACATATTTAGTTCGGTGTACGTGAAGTGACCAAGCGGTCCACGAAGTGAACTGAACTCAGTGTGTGAGTGTTATGCATCCTCGGTAATAATCTTCTGAGGCGCATCATAGAAAACTCGATAGGTGCCTCGGGTTATCACACAGGACAGCACTGGTAACGATAAATTATATACACCTAGTTGGAAACTGAACAGACAACACACTTTATGATGTCCGTCCGAAGTGGGCAGCGTTTGCCTGGGTTATCCATATTTCGTGTTTGCGATATCCGTTCTTCGGTACAAATTCTAATGAAAGTACGATACAGGCTCAGTGTAACAGTCTTCAGGTGGGCAGCCCACTCCGAAACAGATATTTCGTTTAGTACCTGCATTATCATTCTCCTAAAGACTTTTCAAACTGACCTGTTTGTCACACACTTTTTCGGTTGGCGCGAACCAAACTGCCATTGAACAAACCACAAGTGACCCTGAGCTCTCCCTCTCTCTATTGCAACATTTGTTAGCATGAAATTAGTTCTGAGTCAAATAGGTGGAACATTCTCAACCGTCCACGGAACCATGCTGTATAGCATTACAGTTCATTCTATTCTTTTAGTTGACTTTGGGGAAGATATCATTAGAGCTAGCCGACTGAACTCTTGCATAGCCCTGACAACTAAGACTTAATAACGCTCTTTGTGAGACAGTTGGACCATAGTTACATCTGGCTCCGAAATGAAATAGTACAATTAATTGAATAAATTAAGCTTCGGGAACTTCAGAAGTATTTCAGTCTATCCTAGTTATGAATGCATAGCAGAGAAAAGTGTAGAGAAAGGGATACGCAAAATAGAAAACTGCTTACTGTGCAGTATTTGAAACATTGCTAACCGAAATATGAGTGAAATCATTGGTCATTTTAGAAAATGATATTAAACCTGTATGCATGATAGTCGACAGAAGAAAACAAACCAATCTCTACTTAGTTATAGTAATCAGATGCAATGTCTTCTTGCACCCTTAGTGGTTGGAATATTCGTGGAACTGTGCATGGTTGTCAACCAACTTGCAAAAAAGTCACACAATTCTTGTTCACTATGGCATAACGTTAGCGTAATAAAACGGTGGCTTATTTAAACTTTCACTCCGTAAACTGTTACCCAAATAAGACTTCTGAAACATAAATATCCATGACATCTATTATCTGAGGTGAACCTGTCCACCTGTTAAAACATTTCAAGCATGAAGTAGCGAATATCGTTGTGGGGAAAAGAAATTGAACCTGACTGTTTGAGAATGAAACAATTACAATGTTCATACAGAGCGTGCAAGGTTGTGTGAGAATTTATTACACCTATAAAGCAAACACAGCGGTATTAATAGTAAAATGAAGTTGACTCGTAGTTATTCAGAATGTGGTGATTTTTCCCAAATGAACACCAATCAACCTTAGCGCTTTTGAATGATCTCCATCGAGTTAAAAACCTTCAACAAGTGAGCAAGTACGATGTTAATACTGCTCCATATTTGTTGTTGAACGGACACTGCGCAATCGACTTCGTCCTTCGAAGGACAGAAGATAGTGAAGTCAAAATTAGAACTAGTAATACCTGAGTTGGGAGCAAATCCTTTTGCTTACAACGGACCATCGGTGGTCCCGTGAATATCGCATCAAGACAACTGACTAGAATAACTGGGATGAAATGTTGACATTCAAGTGACTCATTCCATCTTACACGCAGTGAGAGCTTGGAGCAAATTTTCCTATGTAGGCAACTTTGTAAAATCATCAGGTGTTTAAAAACTGACTCAATAGAAAACCATCGTATACGTGCATGGTGGTAGAGGGATCCATTCATTTTTGTCCTCTACGCGGAACCGTTTAAACTGTTTACTTACCGTTGAATTCATTCGTACAACTAGGGTCTATTAAATTTGTATAAGAATCTTCAAGTAGCGCATAGTTTCTTCTTCCGTCACTTCCAGCTAAGCTCAACACAACAGACACCAACCGGAACATGAAGTCGATCACTTTAAGTAAACAAATGATTGCACTGGGCACATGTTTGAAACAGCTCAACTAATTCATACAGGAGTTTGGTGCTTCCTTCCTCTAAAGTTTTGACTTTCACCTCGAAAACAAATCATGACATCTTTTAAGAGAATCGTCGCGTGTCTACAGAAGCCTAAAAAGTAACTTTCAAAAGTAAACTCTATAGCACGATGCTTTCGTGATCCGGTGCCATATTTATTAGGTGAGTACATCAATACCGATGAAATACAGAAAATAAGTTCATCGTTCATGTGCATTACTGTTAAGATCAACGCCAGTCCTAGCCGGAGTACTCGTGGATATCCCTCAGTGGTGAAAATGTGTAAGTATACTATCAACAACCAACCATTTTGATAAAGTTCTTCTAAATTGTCCGGATTCCGAGCTAGTTGTAAGACCAGAGCAGACGCCCTTAATTTTTCCGGAATATCCTCGTACAACAGTTCCAGATATTCATCGAGGTCGGTCAAATGGGCAACCTCCTCTGTATCAGTCGAGTCAAAGGCACCTGGGTCGGCCAGTTTTTCCGAAATGACACTCGACTTGCCTGTAAATGTAAGTGAAATATTTTCAAATTTAATTTTTATCCGATGTGCAAATGATGTCCACTAGTTATTCTGCAGTCTATTTAAGACGAATACACAAGGAGCCGTGTATTTGAAAACACGTGGAAAACGTATTTACTTACAGCTTTCAGCAATCCCTTCGTGGGCTGCAATTCGTTAATGGTTGATCTTAAAGCATAACAGCGATAAGATCAGAAAAATATGGTGAAACAGCGTTGACTTAGAGAGAGAACGGCAAGAATCGGTTCCATCTGGATTATAAAATCTGTCTTGAAGTTAACAACTACGGCCAAGGCATCTACAAGAAACAACTCACTTCGAGCTTTTCAAATTCTTGCCTTATTAGTTATTTCTACTTCATACACAACTCGGTCACACATTAGCGTAATTTACGTTACTGTATTTCATTCGTTATGTTGTTTCCTCAGCTCTAAAACTACAGAGTATTTGCCTTGTGGACTGCAGTCAAAAATACAAAAGCAATCTTTGGTAGCTAATTTTATGTCAGATTGTTAATTAGTTGTCTTTGATGCATATTGGCCCCAGCTTCGACAAACCGCATTTAATGTGGCAGAAGGTTAGCTGATATCCTTTCCTACACGGTACACTCATCTGCCCTTATGCAACTTTCAAAACTGAGTAGTTCTACAAGCCCGCCAAGTGTTTGCCTCTAACTCCCATCGCTACTTAGCCGATGAGGTCACAAGTAGTGTGTAGTTGAACGCATACGTCCAGGATACAACATATTGTAAAGAAACTGGTTCTCAGGCTTTATAACACTCAAATGATTTCTACTAACGACGTTTTACAACACAACATAAACGTATAATCATGTATCAGTCAGGTTATCTGTGTTTTTGCTCACCACTTCAATCGCTGAGACCAATAAGTTAAACATAATCAGCAGACAGTATGCTTTCTACTTGCCCTTAAAGTTTTACAGCACATTAAGCAAACAATAATTCGTAAGAAATATAACTGATCGCAGTACAAGTAGTTTCTACATTGAAATGTGTTCGAACACTAACGAAAACGTAAGTATTAAGTTCCAAAACCATTCAACTTTATCAAGATTTCACAGACAGAATAGTTGTCGCTATACTCTTACATTCAACAATTATCGTTGAGAGAAAACGTTGGCGATATTTTGTCCGCAACAATAGCAAGTTGGTAAAATACCTATTTTTATTCTCAATTCACGGTGTTTATAACTCAGATTGGTCTGTAAACAGTAAGGCCGAAGACATACCCAAAATTTTTCTCGTACTGATTAAAAAAGCGAATAAAGCCGTTATTGATTAGTAGACAACTAGCGGCTACTTTTATCGCAGAGTAAAACGAAGATATCGCCGACTGATAAAAATAAGCAGGAAAACAAAGAGAGGACAACAATTTATTAAGGTTTCTAGAAAACTGATAAGTAGTCGGGGATTTGGTTTATTTTCCAGTTGACCATCACTCACAGTTGATCGCAGCCTTCGCATTCAGATAGACTTTCCAGCCAGCCTCTTTTCGAAAAGAAGCACTAGGCTCGAGTTTTGCTCCCACTAGAGCTCATCAGTAGTGCATATCCTTGCCACGGCCGGGATTTGAACTCCGGACATTCCAATCATGAGGCAACCGTGTTAACCACTGCGCCATTGACCTCACATTAGGCACGACCGAATCATCAAATCTGAACGCTCAACCACTCTCGCTTGTGAGCAATGATCAGGTTGCCCGATCGTCTCGAGAGGAGACAGTTTTTTTCTAGGAAACATGTAGTTAGCAAACTCAGACCAGCAAAATCACACATAGACTGCGTTGTTAAGAAAAGTAAGACCAATCATCGCTGTCATTCCTGCGTCATGTTCTTTTTGGGGCACACAAATCTGGCATACTAACTTGACTGACCCGTAGTATCAATAAGTCATACTGATGTAGCTTGCCTGGGTGGATATTTGATTTATTGAACCTTGGAGCTGACATTTGTCACTAAACTTTTTGCAGGTTAGTTGAATCTTGTGCTGTTTACTATTTATTGAAACGTCTCAGAGTGACTACTTAGGCTATCCTATTGGTTACCAGTATACCACTGCAAAAAAGAAGACTTTTGTAAACCATCTACAGTTTTATGAACATGGACAGCAAATGTGAATGGATGTTGCAGATATAACACTCGGATACTTAACTTATCCTCCACTGTAAATCAGTTTGTTCTCTACCCCACTGCAGTAATTCTAACTCAGCCTGTAGTCATTCGAACAGACTAGTTAGACGGGTAACACATTGCTCTGAGTTCTCAGCAGTTCAATAGTATGAGGTCAACAAAATTTATTTTGCATAAAATATTGTCTTCTTACTGACCATTAACACTTTCAAGAAGGCTACGAGCTCAAAATTGGTAACAACTGCTCAGCTCATCACAAAAGTGCCCTAGACAGTCTCTATTTGGATCTTCTGGAGCTATTTCCTGCAACAATTGTAAAAATTAAGACATGCTAACCAAAAATGCTATAGCAACGTTCTAACATACTGGATAGATTTTACTCAAAGCTGTACAGAACTGTGACATTTGTGACGTCAGTTATTCACCGGATTTGCTTTTATAAACCCACCAAATACTCTCTAACTGTTGACGAGGCCATCTGCACACGGTTGATAGACCAACCAGCAGAACTTCTGGCTGTTTACTGAGTATACCTGTGTTAGGAAATGCCTCTGACTTAAAAAATAACGTTTCAACTGGTTTGGATACTCTACTCCTCAAGTACGGTTAATAAAATGATCTGAACATAACCCAAATGTTATTTTAATCACCAGTAAAAAGCACGTCCGCGGGCTACCGCAATGTTTCATAATCAAACCACTATCAACTAGGTCATGAAACTTGACAAGTCTGGCTCATAGATAGCTAGCATTACTGATGGTTCAAAACCAAGTCATCAGATATGTTGACAGTTGTAGATGAAATGTGGTGAATCAAAAGCAATATACAGTTTTGCCGTTTGTCCGTCATTTTGCCTTCGCATCACTTCGCTGTAATCTAGTGTACTATAAGGAGAACTCAATCTTGCAACTAAATTATTGTCCGAATTCTCCTGAACACGTGGTAAACCTGTGAATTCTCGTTATCCGCATCGGTTGTTTCAAATTCCGACTCAATGTGGCTATCTGACCGTTGAATACAGATTTCGGGTATATATTTGTGGTTTTACAATTTAAACACTGGATTAACACATACTGATAAGTCTGTTTACATATGGCGTTATTTAAATTTTATTAGTAGTGGGTAAATTGGCAGATTTGCTGATATATATGAGACCCACTCATGAAAAATCACGGCTTCGACTGGATTCGAATCAGCGACAGAAACAGTGTGCACAAGCGTGGCAAGCACCCTGTCAGCTGAACAACAAAGCCACCCGAGAAGTTAGGAAATTTCACGTGTGAATTCTGTTAATCACCCGTCCCACTACCTCATACAGAACACACCGAACGATCCAGGGAAATGAATGCTCCGGCCGAAACTATGGTTTATCACAGCTGGTTATCATCGAGGTTATTCAAATTGTCAAACACGCAGCTATGCGGTCTGCGACTTAGTTCTCGAATAAAATCAGTTCAACACAAGCCGTTGTGTATACCCAACTGTCAACATCTGCGCAAGTAGACTGGGTCCTGTAAGGGGATTGGAACTGACAAATATGATGCCTCACTTATGGACACATCCCGTTTCCTTTTGCTGTTAAAATGAAAGCACATAAATAAGCGGTGGCACTTACTGTTAGATACCCCAAAAACGTTTATTATTAGTAGCTCGCGTGAAAAATAGGGTTGGTAAATCAACCATACAGTCAATTTGGATGCTGGCCACAATCACACTACCGTAATTTGCAGTGCAGTCAGTAGCATCCAGCAAAGGTGGTCAAATTTAAGTGTCCAAATTTTAACCGAGTGTGTACATACTATACAAGTGCGCTTGAAGCCGCTCATGTTAGTTAACTTATGTGGTCTCAAGTCATATTAGGATGTATTTTAGTCTAGTGTTGATAACTTTCATCAGAATTACAGTTATATTGTAGTCATTATGCATAATTTTCAATGCATTCGTTGAAGATTTGTTGTGGAAAAACAAGAATTGAGTTATGGTAGCCCAACCTTAAATAACACATGGCGCGCGAGTGTGCAACGTGAAGCCCCATGCCTCATGCTACTAACCAGACGATGTTGAAGCAACATGGAGATTTGAGTAGCTTGACTCCGGTAGGATGTGCAAAATTCTTTCATACTAATAATTGCATATTTCACTCGCGAGTGTATTTGAAAAGTAAGCACCACCCATGTAGTATAATTGTTCGATTGTACGTCACATCCCTGTGTAGCGCGGTTAACTCGTCCTTCGCTGTTGGGTTCCCACTCCTTATAGTTAACCCCAGTAGAGGTTTCGTCTGCAGCATAACATAAGCACTTGTATCTACTGTTTGCCGAATGTTCGGTTTCCACTATAACCAATTTTTGTATTTCGGCTGCTTTCGAAAATATATGGGAGTTGTGACTGTCAAAGTAGTGCAGTCACAAATTATCCACAAGACAATGCTTGCTCAGACCAACCAATGAAAGATGCATGCAAGCTGCATTTGAAATGTGTTTGTGGAAATTTTCGTGATCAAAACGGAAATAAAATATTACTGTTCATCTAGGAACAGCATCTTTTGTACACATGAATGATTATTACTATCGCGTCATTAACCTCATATTAGGCACGACCGAATTATAAAGTTAGAACGCTCAACTACTTTTGCTTGTGAGCAATGATCAGGTTGCCCGATCGACTCGAGAGGAGATAGATTAACCGTCCTGTTAACTCCAATCGATAACCCCGTGATTGGGACTTCCAAGACAGGTCGAAATCACTGATCTCATTAGACCTGCAAGACGATATTTTAGATTATTGATTAGTAGTCGGGGATTTGGTTTATTTTTTAGTTGACCATCACTCACAGTTGATCGTAGCCTTTACTTTCAGATAGACTTTCCGGCCAGCGTGATCACTGCTCACAACCGGAAGTGGCTCGGCGTTCAGATTTGATAAATGTGTTGTGTCTAGTATGTGATTGTTATTATCGTTCACGCTTTAATCAACAGTCAAGTCGTTCATATAATTGACAAATTAATCCACGTTAGCATTTGATCTAACTGGCTGCTTGAAAAAAAACTGCCGCAAATCGTTGTATAAAATTTGATTGTGCTTCTAGTGTGTTAGGTGATGTCAGTTCGAATCACAGTCTGTAGTAAAGCGCGCAAAGCCTTGATTTAGACGTCCCACTTTTTAATCAGAATGGTTGAAAGGGGATCACCACTACACGTGTTGACCTCTTTAACACATATCCTGGTGATACGAAGTATGAGCACGATTTTTAACACTGCTGGTTTCAGCTTCAACAAAAAATGTATCATGACAAGAGTGAACTGTATCTATACCTGGCGGAATGCAATGCATGTGGTGACTGGCGATCGTGTGACTTTTCTGAATATCCCGGCTGCAAAAATGTTTTCTTGCTAGCTTGCCCTGTATGTATGGCTTTACGTATATCTGCTGTAGGAAGCCTGATATGAACTCCACTTTCTTTGATAGTGAAATTAATTATACGTAGCAATCGTTTACCCTTTCTTAAAAAATCATCTATTAGTCTACTCCCCAACGTTTTTGCTTGCAGCTTTCCGACTGTTGTTTGAAATGCTTGAAGCTGGCATATATTTCTCATTTGAGAGTTTTTGAAGCGCCTTCACGTGATCTGAGGTCCATCTTGAGTTTTTTCTTCTCCTCCTCCGGCTGCTGCTGCTAGTCCCAGACTAGAGAAGATCTAGATACCTATCATATCTCCGAATGTTGTCAAGAAACATGCGGCTTGCTTCCAAATTCTTTCCCGTCCTTTCAGTTCGATAACGGTATGGGACAAAATCTTGACTGCTTTTTAGGAAATGCACTTCAAACCGTTAGTTGATCAGGATCTAGCGTATACTCACTTATCCGTTATATAGTGGTGAACCAATTCTCTTAAAGCCTTCTTTCGGTGAATTTCCACCAGTACTCCGGTAGATCGGATTCCTTCTTTTAGGTCGCTGCAATCCATATTACTCATCGCAATTTGATGACCTTCATATTAGACGTGTTTAAGGCTTATTTTTGATACTTCCGAACATTTTATGATACGTGTCATTTTTTATCACAAATCTTAGATGTATCTTCGTTGGAAATATACACGGTTTACTGCCTCATAAATGTTTTACTGTCTAGCTGTCTTTCCTCTTAACAAGTATTTTTATGTGGCAGCAGTGTATGTAAAAATGGAAGCTGATGGGATTCCGCACCGTAGTCTCCACTAGTTGCGAAACCTTCAGCGTTTCACACGTTCCCAATTATCCAGTTGCCCTAAGTGCACAGAGCGATGTGCACACTTCAAGTCTGTGCGTCTTATCGATTAATTCTAAACGATTGCGTGCAACTTCGGCGTCATCAGACACACACTTAAAACTCATAACTAAGTACTTCAAAATGTACTGTCGGTTAAATTACATTTAAGTCCGTTTCATATGTACTATGCAATCATCATTCTGTCCAAGATGGTTAAGTGCACATGCAATCATCTTCCCTTAGCGCTACGGCTACCAGACGACTCTGCGACAAAATGTTGCGCCCTCATGTAACCTGACATCTGGGTATTTTTCACAGTACCATGTCAGTCTAGCCAACTACAACAGAAGCCGGCACGACCCTACCAGCCTATAAAGACCCTTGAATCCTCTTGCCGTACTGCTGGCAGCGCACCGACTAAGTATCTTGAATTATTCGATGTCCGCAGGTCCATAAACCCGGTATCTCTGTTTTCTTTAGTATTCCTTGGACATCTCCCTAACACTGTCACTCTTACAGTACTAAGCAGCAGGGTGAACACTTATGGTTCAACCTCTTTTCGATCCAAACTACTAAAACTTATTGCAACGCCAATCATCAATAGTTTATTTCAAAAAGAAATGAAACCAACAGATCACAGGCTTCTGGCACGGTTTATTCCTGCGGCATAGTAACGTATTTGTCGATGGTTGTCCTATATGGCACATTCAAAATACAGGACCGATTTACAGACGAGCTCTATCACTCGTTTTCACAAGTTTAGCCTCTCCTGCGGAAACTTTAAGCCGATATTTCACCCTGCGGAGTGGTAAGTGCTGCCTGTTCCTGGCACTGCAGGAGATGTGTGACTTTTTGGTCCTTGCGGTCAACCCTGTTTAGTCATTGGTGCACAATCAGAGCTGATCCTTATTAATTAATGCTTTATGTGGCACTGCACTAAACGCTTTGCTAGCCCACGCGAGATGATTTGCACAAGTTTGCAACGAAACCAGTTACACTGTTCCCCTAAACTACGGACAATTCCCAGCCGACAACATTGCTGATAAATATGTTACACGGACAGCATCAACGGTCTCAGACTTACGCAATCTGCTTCATATTACTGTCATTGATGTTATTGACACTCGTTGTCACAGGATATTCATTTTGAATATCGGATAACATTTCAAAATATTATGATGCGTCAATTTGATCCACTTTGCTATTTTGCATCTATTATACAAATCCTCTCACAGTAAATGGGTTTACGCTTTCTAAGTCGGGCTTGTACACCTTTCCTGAGCGTACCCTGAAAACTGACCCAGAGTGCTACGATATAAAAAATAATTCCACTAAAAACTTTAAGGATAAACCGCAAAGTGTTTCAAAAACCAACAATCCGTTCGAAAAAGCTCACATTTATCCATCTCGGATGAGTTGCATAGATCTTTCAGTCTGTTTGCCTTCCTGGTCACATATATCCACCCATTAGACCTTAGCATGTTCTATCACCAATATGACCAGAAAATACCTCCACACCCGAGTTTCCCTACTCATGCACATGAATGTCATTGTCAGTAATCAAATATTTGGTAAATAGACAAAGTCAGAAGTACAGAACTTCTTTGGTCATACTGTTATATCGATAATTATATACAGTGAGCCTGACAATTCATAAAGTACACACATTTGGTTAGTCTCACTCTAAACCGGCACAGCTGCGTAGGAAGGGAAGCCTTGTGACCTTAGTTCCCTTATGCATATGTTCATGGCATTAGGAGGAGGGCAGTGCACACGCTGATACTTCCAGTCGAATGATCGAAGGTTGTCTGTCAGCATCATGCGGACAGAGGTTAATGTAACGACCAACGATCGCCAGCCTCCCCAATATAGCAGCCTGGAGATTTCACTGACCTGCCTGCCGGATGGTGTGTAAAATAGTTCCAAAACTCATAGTTTCATATTGCACTTAGGCTATTAAGAAAGCTCGCATGATGTATGCTATCCGATTGTTTGTCTGCATGTCATGTGACTGTGGCGCAAACCCGAAGGACACACGTGTCACATTCTTCCGGTTTACTCGCTCGTCGACGGCCGGTCTCTAGTCTCTCTAGTTAATTCGCGTGTCAGTGCCTTTTATAGCGCTATCAGAGATCACATGCACATTTCGTCGAATGAAGACTTGGTCTCTCTCCTCAACGGCCTTTTTGCTTTTCGCGTCTGATATATGCGTACCTGGGGGAAAAGCGACTTATTGCGACGAGCACTAAACCAAGAATCCTGGCTGCAAACGTGTTCTAGAATCGTATTCCTCCTATAAGAGTCCTGATATTGGCCTAGTGTCACTTAATTTAAGTGCGCAGCCAGCTAGAATATTGACGTCAATTACATTAATTTTACTCTTGCGGAAGTATGAGTACCTTAACTAATATATCACGCCAATAAACTGAGTGCAGCCATAGTTAAGTAACATTCAGGAGATAGTGCAAATGAGTATACTGGTACTATTGAGTCAAATCTCACATCGCAAAAGGTTCAAGATTGTGGGTACGTCAAAGATGACTTCACTACAAGTCTAACATGACACTGTCTGTGCGCTAGGCAAGCCCCATGTACAAAAAAGTACAAACCTTTGCGTTTTTCCACGTCATTTCTTTTTAATAAATACTTCAAAAGGTGTTCGACTTGCGATAATTTTCCATCCGATATCAATTTACAATTATCGACAATTTTCCTCGCCAATTCTGGAATGTCTGTGCTTTCGTTGAGGTTTTTAACTCGAATACTTGAGTATAGAAATATGTAGTATATTGCGGTTACATTTTTTGGCTTTCCTTCCTATCTCCAATCATCGGGTTTCCAAGTTCACCGAGGATGGTTGCTTCAGTTTCGTAGTGCACAACAAGAGCCTTCTCCGTTGGATGAACATCAATTGAACCACCACGTATTTTCCTTAAAATGTTTTTACCCACAATATTAATCTCAAACCTCTTCAAAAACTTTGCGTCTTCGTTCATTATATTCACAGGTTGAATTGAAGCAGTCACAAACTCAGAAACCGTAAGAACAATAAAACGTGCATTGATAAAACAACGAACAGTAAGTGGTGACAAAGTTTTTCGAATAGTGCTTCGGGGTGCTTCGAGAAACTTTCATTCCTTGATTGATTATGGCATAATTCACTGAGTGAATTTGATCATTAGACTTGCGTAATATCCCCGTGTTAGGGTGTTGTGGTACGAAACTTTGACGGAATGTGTGCTTTCAAGACAAGTTACAACAAAGTTCGACAGTCGGATATTGTTGTATGAACGTGGAGTAATGAACGGACAGTTTCACAACCGTACAGTAATACGGAATCGGAACACGGGACTTGAGAGCGTACTTTACTACTCAGTAGATATCAGCGATTTCAGCGACTGATACACGGGTTCGAGGCAGCAACCCAAGGTTCCAGGATCCAGTCGGTTTTCCTTGTTCAGTGCAAGTAGGCGTCTGTTGATCTGAAAGGCTATCATTGAAAACAGGGTGTGGCACCACTCTTGGGGATTACAGTGAACACCAAGAACAAAGTAAGATTACTCGCATGGTGCAATTTTAGATAAACGATAATCAAGCAATGCTTTAAAGCGATCTCTATAGTCGCTGCTGACGACCGCAAAAGCAAGGTTGTTCCAATAGTTAATAACTTTGTAGGAGAGGAACTGCTGCCTGAGAAAGGTCCGAGGACGAAGCGTGATAAGTTTCTTACTGTGTCCCCGACGGCCGTGAGCATTCGCTATAGTGAGGGACTGCTCTACGAGACCTACCAAGTGTGTACAGGTCAAGAATTTCAAGTCAAGGCTCTTAAGTAACATTGCTCAGGCCTTCGATCACCTTGGTAGCCGCACGCTGAACACGCTCATCAGTTAATATGTCTTTCTCCAGGCCGGTATACACGGCCTGATTCACGTNTTATATGTCTTTCTCCAGGCCGGTATACACGGCCTGATTCACGTACTCGATGATGGGTTTCATATAAATCCCGCAAAGCGTTTGAAAAGCTTTCCTGTCAAAACGGGGTAGAGTGCGCCTTATCATCGTATGAGCGGCAAATCCCTTTTTTGCCACCATTTCATGGTAATACGTGAAGGACAATTTAGACAACAACCAGATGCCCAGATCCTTCTTCAGATAGGTTCTCATGATATCTAATGTGCTAGATGCACTATGAATTATGATGCCATTGCCAGAATCTTCACCGAGTGACATGTGTGCACATTTATTGTCATTTTGTGTGAAACTCCAATCGTCCGACCAGCGCTTGATCGCATCGAGATCAATTTATAGCACACTGGGATCAGTGGCATTCCAGATTTTTAGATCGTCTGCGT
>QNGE01002467.1:35711-113640 GCA_008508345.1 Paragonimus westermani | reverse complement strand
GATCTGGCGAAGGTGACGAGGGAGTTGGCAGTAATGTCCGTGACCTCGGTGGATGCAAACAGCAAAACGGACAAGAAGACACTAGAGGTGATGCAGAAGGCAATGAAGCAACTCGCAGCGGATGTAACTACCCTCAAAACAGCAGCACGGAAGAACGATCAACCAGGAGTCTGCTTCATCTGTGGAAATAAAGGACATTGGAAGAAAGATTGCCCAATCCGGTGATCTCAGAGGTCTAAAAATAAAGTGTTTCGTGATTGTTCTTNTATGATGTTCCTGGTTATTGTTATTTGGTACTGAAGAGGCAATACGAAATGCTAGCATCTAACAGTGTCCGTCTTCTTACTGCTATGTTCAAATTTATGTAGGAAACCAACTGTTCCAAGCTATTTAGTTGATTGCTCGTGCAGAAAAGCAAGACCTGGAACAGACATCCGGACGGTTGGAGGTCATAGTCTACTGGTTGACAGTGTGAGGGGGTGTGGGGTACGTATCGGCGGGCATATCGTAAGGTACCGTTTCATTGTGTCCCCAGAAACCAGGCAAACGATACTCGGAGCCGATTTCCTCGCTGCAACAGATGCCGTGATTGACTTAAAGCTCAAGAAGTTGTCAACCAAGTATGGCTCCCTGACGCTCATAGGACAGCGAAAGGATAGCGTTAACCAAGTACGCAAGATTAAAACTTCCAGTTGCACAGCCCCCTTGCTCCAGTACACGGTCGAGAAATACGCGGAAGTATTTACGACTGACGATGATCCGTACGGATTTTACAGCTGGATTGCCCAAGAAATACCAACAACGGGAACATTTCGACCTCACGGACCCCGCAGGATACCAGTTCATCTTAAGGAGGTATTGAAGAGACAAATACAGAACATGCTGAGCGAGGATGTTATCGAAGAAGCCAATAGTCCGTACAACTCGGCTGTTCTCCTGGTAAAGAAGTCCAACGGGAAGTACCGCTTTTGTGTGGATTTTAGACGGCTGAATGAGGTAACACAGAATACAGTCGTACCAATACCGTCCGTCGCTGATATTTTTGATAAGCTACGGCAGGCGAAGTTGTCCACAGTTTTGGACCTACGCCCCGGGCACTGGCAGGTACCAATTAAACCCACGGATCGTGAGAAGACCGCATTCACGGTAGGCGAAAAACAGTATCAGTTTAGGCGCAGGGCGTTTGGCCTATGCGGGGCGCCGTTCACATTTCGGCATCTGATGTTTCAGCTGGTAAAACGACTGGATAATGTGGCGGTATATGGAGATGATATCGTAATATACAGCAACACGGAATCGGAACATGCTGCCCATATAGATGCTGTCTTGAATCGCACCTAGAACTCAGGACTCCGGATCAATGCCGATAAGTCACAACTCGGATGATCATCAGTGGTGTTACTGGGACACAAGGTGGGTCAAGGCGAAATCAAGCCTGTGCCGGAGAAAATATTGACAATTAGAGAGGCCGTCGCTCCGAATTCCAAACGAACGCTGTGACAGTTTTTGGGTCAAGCAGGTTACTACAGCCGGTTCGTGAAAAATTTTCAATCTATTACATTGCCATCGTACGAACTCCTTCGAAAAGACACATTTGAATGGGCCGACGATGCCCAGAGGGTGTTCAAGCGAGTGCAACAAACGATGAACGGGCAACGACTGACGCTGAAACTACCTAATATAAAAGAAACGTTCATCGTAGCAACAGATGCCAGTGACCGTAGCATTGGGGCAGTACTCAAGCAAAAGGAAGGAGTAATCGAGTATGCCAGCAGAGTCCTGACTCCAACGGTGCAGAAATATTCGACCATTGAGAAGGAATGTTTGACAATCTACTAGGCACTGGGCAAGTGGAGGCCATAAATAGGCACACACCGGATGCACTAGGACGTACGTTCTTCTACAACAGAAGCATATTGGCCGAAAATGAAAGAGGATGTGATAACTTACGTGCTTGCATGCCAACGGTATCAGTTACTGAAAGGTGACAATCGGGGAGTCCAACAGCCCTTACAGCCAATACCAGTCTCCGAAGTCGGTGAACTCTGTTCTATGGATCTCATGGGCCCATTTCCACTGAGCGCCCGTGGTAACCAGTACGTTTTGGTCATGGCAGAACACTTTACCCGTTGGATCGAAGCGACCGGCGTTCCGGATCAGAAAGCATCTACGGTGGGAGACATGGTGATGAAGCACATCGTAGCAAACCACGGTGTACCAAAGACGATCTCGACGGATCAGGGACCATACTTCGAAAACGAGGAGTTTCGAACACACATGCAACAACTGGGAATCAAGCGCAACAGAAAGACGCCGTATCATCCACAAACGGATGGCCTAACTGAACGTAACAACCGAATGGTCAAAGAATGGTTATCAGCCAAAGGAGGGGACTGGGAGTCTGCGTTGTCCCTGGTGTTATTGGCCTACCGGGCGTCTGTGCAGGCGAGCACGAAGAAATCTCCATTTCAATTGATGTACGGTAGAACCCCTCGACTTCCGGTGGATCAGGACATTGGTGTATGGCCAGAGTGCATTGATTCCACTAAAGAATTGGTTGCCGAAAGAGAAAGAGCCAAACGAAATCTGAAAGCATCGCAGGCACGCACAAAGGAACAATCCGCAAGGCAACGGTTCGACAAGACTAGAATGTTCAACCTAGGAGAACGGGTGAACTATCGAGATCATCGGAACACGGGTGCCAGCTGGCTAGGATCAAGAAAACTTTTGCCAAAATGGAAAGGTCTGTATTGGATCATATCCAGATGGGGCCCAGAATACACGATCAAGAAGGACGGCGAGACGAAACGAGTGCATGCCAGTGAATTAGCGACATGGCACGAGATGCCGGCGCTACGAACCAGAATGTGAATAATCCGGGAGGGAACACCGCGTCGATCGGAGAGGATTCGTCAACAAATGCAAAGGAACCAAGGAACCTCAGAAGGGGGGAGTGTTGTATAACGGGCAGTTTCGTTGTGAGTAGTATACTACTCACAAGTAGTAGATTACCCACAGGCGACATTCAGGAAGAAGAGGACAAGCCCCGAAGACGGCGGACAAGAAGAGACTATCGGAACAGTGTGTACATGATGTGAGAGAACTTTCACCAAGGCGAATGACAACGTACTGTCACTCAATGTATGTGAGTGCATGTCTGCCGTGCAACTGAGTGCACGCGTTTGTGGTTTAGTTTTTGACATGACCTGTACGGAAGTTTGCGCAATTAACGAACTCGCTGGCCAAGCGTCTTCTGTAGGAACAACACAACGAATACCTTATTCTACGAGGCATCATGGTTAGACAAAATATAAGTCAGTATCTTCGTGTTTGACGATGATTTTTTCAAACTATTGAGCGATGAATATGCGTTAAAACAAGAATATCCTATGGTCAATTCTGCTTAATTTATTTCGATTCTATGGAAACCGTCTTATTTACAGAGGGTTGAAATGGATTTACTCACCTGAAGCGACGGTAGAGCGCAGATGATTCAGTAATATGCTGCAGAACACTGAATTTAAAGGAAATTTTAAATGCAGAGTTGTAAATACAAGCACTCACCCCATCTAATTATTTCACGTACCACTGTATACTCTACATCTCAACAAGCCTTCGTTTTGTTAGTGAAAATTAACCCAACTAGACAACAGAAACTGTAATGTTGTAAATGCTGAACTCAATAAACATGCGATATGCCGATCTTTAAATGCGGTAATCAAACTTGGCTTCCGTAATAATTCGATTGATTGTGAGAAGCAATTCTTGTTATACTCAAAAGTTCAGCTTTGTGTATCATTATATAGAAAAATTGATTTTCACATGTGCCCCATTTGTAAATCGTTTAAGTATATCTCCGGAGTTGTCGCCTTACGGAATCTGTGTGTTCCAGTTTGTTCTATTCGACAGATTTCAGCGATCAGTCGAAGTTCAATCGCCATAAAAATATTGCAACCCGTAGCGTTTACCATTTCCAATGTGCTATTTGAATGTACAGACATTTCTTCACCGTCACAACCTGACTAGAAAATCAGAAAACGGAGCCGTTTGAATCGAGTTTCTAAAAAAATCGACATTTTCATAAAACCAACCAACAAAAAATTATTTCCTCATCTTGAATTCCAGAAAAATCGCATTCATACTTCAAGCGAGGTCACTTTGTGTATGTATTTGAGGCATACTCTCAACAGGCTCCGAAAATTCACAAAAACCATAAAATATGATTCATCATTTCTAAGTTATGTGTAACTTAGCATTTGATGTTTGGCCGCCTGCATAAACAATAATAACCCTGTATTGTTAATACTTACATGCTGACAAATGTGTTGCCTATCAGCTTAAAATTCAACGTATATGGTGACAAGCGCTTATCCCAACTGTTTTACGTCACACATATCGTCAAGTATAAACAACAATATAACCCCTATCTAGATATCGATTAAGCAGATAGATACGATTGACCTGGTGCAACTTAGAACCGAAAAAACTTCTGGTTCTCGTATTTCCTCCTAGCTACTAACATAAACATTCATATCGGCCATGCGATACTGGGTCTAACGATTATACAGTTCGACTTTCTCACATGCGTATCTGGTATTTATGAATTTACAAACTAATTCCTACACTTTTAATTTGAAGATGCTCATAAAACTCCTAGAATTGTCCTTGAGGAAAATGCAAAATTTTCATTAGTATGTAGTTCTTTAGTATCACTGGAATAGCGTTCACTGTGCTCAAATGTGTGCACACATGGATCTTTGGGAATTCCCATATTATACGATTAACACCAGTCCACGTGACTTCGAGTGTAACAGCATATCAATTCATAGGTAATTGAGCTGCTGGCACACACCAATTAAATTTTTTCATGTTGGTCAACACGCGGGTACATGCTGTTCTCAAGCAGCAGCGTTTGGCTTTGTTACTTTGGCATGTTCCGACCACCGAGGCCTACTGCTGACAGCAAACGAATATTCACAAATAACTCGGAGACTGACGAACATCGTGAGACTGGAGGCCAGCAGGTATGAGTTAATCCAAGACAGCAAAGCAAGGAATTCTATGTTTTAACGGGGATTGTCGTCGTCATCTTGTATAACATGCAACTTCATTTGTGAATTATATTGTACGTACATTTGGTAACTAAAGGGAAGAGCTCAACATCGAGAAGACGAGGGACCAGAAGCCACTGGTAGAAGAGTATGTACCTACTATGGGAGACATGACAACAGGGTGCATGACAATGTACCGCTGCCTTGTATATGTGGATAAACATCAGTCATCCAAATGAGTGTACATGTGCTTTGTCCTGTTTTGACACAACCTGTAGAGGATTTCATGTAATAAGGAACTTGACGGGCCAAGCATCCTTTACGATCACAACAGTCACACTTTCGTCACAGCTAACAGTTAGCAAAAAATGAATACAAAGACGAAATCTATTTGCAAAACAAGTGAAGAAAGCCGCAGTAAGTTTGCCGTGTCCTGCCGTTTGATGGTTTCATAAAATTTGAAAAGTATGTGGTAAAAACGTTGAGCTGAGTGTGTAGTTTGTAAGTCGTGTTACATCCTTATCGAGTTGGGTCATTCTAAATCAGGTCGATAAATACCATTCTGCGATTCACTAATCCGAGAATTCTCTCTTAATCAAGACAAACTGACGTGTTCTACTTAGCCACAGAAATGAGTACGGTTACACTGGTGTGTTCTTCAATTAATTTTGGACATTTTGCAAGTGAGTGAACTAAAAACATATGACAAAACAGAAGGGTTGCATCCGGTTTACGTAGCCTAACCGGTAATCATTTGCAACTGAATGCAATTCAAATACCACAATTTCCGTCCGCTCTGGTTATCATATGTGCTTGTGTACTTAATTATCCCTCTCGAACTGAACGAGGTACGAGTCCCCAATGAATAGATCATCGAATTCACATAAATCAATGGGCTATCGAGTGCCTTTTTTATCCTGTAACCACGAGACAATCGGTGGTCATTGATTTTTTCGGCCTCAGAATCTACAACGTTACATATATACGCCCCACACAATTAGCGTATGCGTGAATGTTAAACAGAAATACCTTACAAAATTTCTTCGAAATAAAATGGTTCAAATGGTGCATGTTAATGACCTAAGTTCACCAAAAACACAGGACCGGCATCGTTGTTGTTGCTACTAATCAGGCATGCGTAACCAGTGAAACTCTAACAAGCATACGAATGGACGCGTACGAATTAGGCCATCTTACTAAGTAAAATCGTAATGTGACTATCACCTTCAAGCACACTGATTTTCTGTTCACTTTCTGTAAGCGCATTCAACATCAGCACTGCTCTACGGAATTGCAAATGTACTAGCATCTGCGCCTTTCTTCATGTTTACAAGTTTCATTTTAGTTTGTGCAACATATCAAGAACCTGCGTGAACTAACACACAGTGGTTAACCACCAAGCTGAACATTATTACTGTTGCGCATCGTCAATTCTCAAACACTGAAAAATGAAATACTGTCACAGACAGAGAGTACACTATGTGTGGTCCCACTTGCACACAGTTAATAGGTAACACCATTGCTAGTTAATACATACTGAAAAAAATATAAGAGCACAGAGACGGTAAAATAAGTCGTTCATAAGGTAAACGAAGCAGCCAGACTGGTAATTAGTATTGATCTTACACAATTCAGAACTTGTATGAGTTCGAGAAATCAAGTCTGTTGCGATTACACGGAAGTAAGTATTCATGTTAAAGTTAAAATACCGGTTTATTCGACTGTTTGTTTCGGACCTTTATTCCAATTACCTACTACGTTCAATGGTACAGTTGACTTCCTCCGGACTCAGCTTGAACAATTTCTTAGAGTGTTGGAGCAACTGATACTTAAACATCTTGCTTAATTTGACCAATATGACATTGCTTTCGGTGTTTGTACGGTTAGACAAGGTGTTCTTTAGTTGAAGAAGAAAAAACAGAAGAAAGCAGTGTAAGACAGACAAATTAATAGAACTATGTTGTTTGTCGCATTCGTGGAATCATTGTTGGATTCAGGATTCCACAGTGTTTAGAAGCGAGTTCACGGAAAGTGTTAGTAAGTACATACAGCTTTCTGATGCCTCCTGTATATGGATGCCCACACTCCATCTCTGGTTCCCAGAATGTAGTGTCAACGGTTACAGAAATTTAAAAGAAAACATGAAAATAATTTATATTACCCAGACTCAGGCTATTCCACACCACCGTGACCGGTATCATTCTCATCATGTAAGGTTTCTCTGAACAAAATTTAAAACTCTGACACGTGCTACGAATCCAAAGCGTTAAGCTCCATCTCATCCAATATGTTCAACATTCCTGGAAGTTAAACAAGGTATTTGGTGTGTAACTTGCAGATAGTTTGGATCGCAGAGGTTGCCAAATCAATGGACAACCTAGTTAGCGCAGTATATAAACAATTTCCATTGCTATTATATATAACCTGAACTTCAAAAGTGAACATTTTTCTGAATACACAGTTCACGCTCCTGTTCCATCCGAAGCACATAGGGAAGGCAACGAGGGAATCGATATGAACATAGTCGTTTATGCAAGTATATTTTCAATTTGACGATCACTCACATTTGATCGCAGCCTCCGCATTCAGATAGACTTTCCAGCCAGCCTCTTTCGAAAAGAAGCACTTAACTCGAGTTTCGCTCTCATTAGACCTCATCAGTAGTGCATATCCTTGCCACGGGCGGGATTTGAACTCCAGCTGGAATGTTTATCTGAAAATGAAGGCTGCGATCAAATGTGAATGATGGTCAAATTGAAAATAAACCAAAGCCCCGACTACTCATCAGTAATCTAAAATGAGTTCAGTGATCTCTACCTGTCTCGGAAGTCCTAATCGCGGGGTTATCGATTGGAGTTAACAGGCCGTAACTGTGTCTCCTCTCGAGACGATCGGGCAACCTGATCATTGCTCACAAGCGAGAGTGGTTGAGCGTTCAGATTTGATGATTCGGTCGTGCCTAATGTGAGGTCAATGGCGCAGTGGTTAACACGGTTGCCTCATGATTGGAATGTCCGGAGTTCAAATCCCGGCCGTGGCAAGGATATGCACTACTGACGAGCTCTAATGAGAGCGAAACTCGAGTCTAGTGCTTCTTTTCGAAAGAGGCTGGCTGGAAAGTCTATCTGAATGCGGAGGCCTCGATGAAATGTGAGTGATGCTCAACTTGAAAATAAACCAAGCCACTGGTTCTTCTACACTCCTTCGTGTGTGCAAACTACCACCAAGTGATTTAAATTACCTACGTGGTTTCTGTATACCGTAAGTGTTCGGCTATTCTAAATTGTTAACCCGTTAAAATTCGAGCTGAGTTCAGGTGTTAGCTAACCAACCAACCTTTGTCACGGTTTTCCGACTGAATGGGCAGGGCAGACATATTGAACGCCTATACGAGGTTGACAGCCTGCGGAGTCATGTGTTCTAACTCTCATCTTATCACTGATTCATGCGTTTTTATGGGATAGAGAGAACCAACAACTGTTCAGTTACTCCTGACTGTATTTTTCTGGAAAATAACGTTCGTCGGATGGTTTATTAACATACGGAAAATGATGTCGAGTGTGACAGTTGAGATCATTTATGAAAATCAACCGAATGCGGTTCTGTGTGTTTCGCGTTGAAGTTGGACAAAGGTTAACCAATTGGCGGATAGGATATATATTGTGCGTAACTGTCAAATTTATGTTATCATACTTTTCCCAGTTCGATAGTCTGTCTCCTTCTCACGTTGTGTTTAAACACATTCGACAGAGATAGCGCGCATGTAAAAAATGTTTAGCAACCTAACAAAGTGCAAGCTGCCAAAAAGCTGGCAAGTTCTCGTTACCATCCGCAAACGAGGTGACAACAACCGGTAATCAAGGAATTTAGACGATAATTAGACCACATGACTATAATGAAGTGAACAGCCCTTTAATTAATCATCAGCTCAAGGTCGTGACTAGGGCTTAATTTTCAGAAAACGTTGCACGGCTGTAAGTGATTATCACGAACCTCCCCGAACTATAGCCAGTTATTGCATGTGTTTCCACTTATGAGATCACACCACGCTCAACCGCTTACTTGTTAAAAGCTAAAGCTTTCAAGCACACTATTGTTAAATTCACGTGCATTAATCAAAAATTCTTTGCTCTCTCCATTGGCTTTTTGCTATTTTAATTCCGGGTTGAATTATTAAGCACCGGTAACAAAATGGCGAAAATTAAGCGGCGTTCATCTTTCACTACACTATTCTGAACGCCATGTCTACTAAACACGTCACAAGTTTGGTCTGGAAAGTGAAAGAAAGTTGAGGGTAGTCCAAAGAGCTGAGATGTTTACTAGGGCTTAGTAATATGTACTTTCAACTGTTCACTGCTTTCAACAATAAACACATATTTTCAAGTTGAGCATCACTCACATTTCATCGAGGCCTCCGCATTCAGATAGACTTTCCAGCCAGCCTCTTTCGAAAAGAAGCACTAGACTCGAGTTTCGCTCTCATTAGAGCTCATCAGTAGTGCATATCCTTGCCACGGCCGGGATTTGAACTCCGACCATTCCAATCATGAGACGACCGTGTTAACCACTGCGTCATTGACCTCACATTAGGCACGACCGAATTATCAAATCTGAACGCTCAACCACTCTCGCTCGTGAGCAATGACGGGCTCTAATGAGAGCGAAACTCGAGTCTAGTGGTTCTTTTCGAAAGCGGCTGGCTGGAAAGTCTATCTGAATGAGGAGGCTGCGATCAAATGTGAATGATGTTCAACTTAGAACAAACCAAATCTCCGACTACTCATCAGTACTATACACACATTTGTTTGTTTTGACTGTTTCCTCCATATATGATTATAGCAGTCCGGAGGAATCAAACGAAATGTCGATATCTCTCGGCGTATCTCTTTGTTATATTATGTTAACTGACGAACATTCAGTGTTTCAAAATTCACACTTTACGAGCTTGCTGCTTCTGATTTTATAACGTACCATAGGCGTGGTCCCTAATGTTAAGATTCATAGTATTCTGTCTTTCTGAAATGAACACACTGTAACGTTTAAAAAAATCAACCTCAATTCCAACCCTTTCCAGTTGAATTGGCAAAAATACTGAAAATGTCCAGTAAAATAAGAAAAACAAAGGGATAACGGTGGAATTAGCGCAGAGCACACAAACTATTTAACCTGTGGAGGAAACAGTGACTTGAACATCCTTTGGCATTCAGTGAAACCACGATGTAACAGAACATCGACCTATCAGTCAGTCTTATTCAAGATAAATGTACTTGATGCCATCTTCAGCCCGAAGGAGATGCTAGCGAGCAGTAAGTTAGTTGCTGAAACTAAGCAGGCCATATTTATACACAAAAACTACTCCTGATACAATTACGTAGCAGCAGTGACATCCCTGAAACCACAGGTTTGACTGCTCATAGAATGGGTGGTAGTCAACGGTCATCGCCACATTCGATCAGTGTTTCCGAACGCACAGTGGTGGGCCACTGTTTGCAGATACACCCACAGACAAGTCTGAAAACGTCCGGTTAAAGAAGTCAAGTTACGACAGTGGTATTTGGAAACGCTGTGCGACGAAATTTTACATGTGCTCAGTGGACACGTTGCCTCAACGAAGATCTCAGCCATTTTCAAATCAGCGCACACTAGCGCAAAAATTTTATCTAATTTTGGAATAAAAATCAACTAGTCTCTCTGAATTCTCACTAGGAACCACTGTTGTGGACCCACTCACCGACAGATTTAAGAGACTGGAATCTAGGACCATCAACAAATGCCATTCAACAGCTCAGTCTCAGTGATTCAGTAAACAAATCTCATAAGCTGTATGAACAAAAGATCCTTATGCAAAACACGTCATTTTTGCACACGTTCCTGTACAATGACTATAACGAAAGATTTTTAGACAGAACTGTACGACATCCTGAGAATGAAGGCAGTGAACAGTTCAGTAGCGTTCAGACATTATGAACTGGTTGAACTCATCTTAAGATGACTCTCAAACGTGGTCACTAAAATCCCTTAAGCCGTCGAGTACACACCTCGCCTAATTTTTCGTAGCAGTGGCCTTACTTATACAACCTCCTTCTAAATGAAACTAGCTGCACCGGTCACGCAAACGAACAATTATCTTAATTCAACTGCGACCACCATTCAGTATAAATTTACAGCCGACTAAATAGAAAACTCACCAGCACAATAATATTATATCTTTTTGATGCGAATCATATCTTCAATCTAAGCGTTCCACCTTGTCCGACTTATCTACTTAAGAGAACTCACATAAGAGCTGTAAAGTGTTGAAATCTGATCACAGTTAAGGCAGTCAGGAACTTCCTGTTTTCGGTTTTCGTGTTTATCGTTGACCACCATCCAGTTTAGGACCTCTTAAACTAAACAGACACATGCTTTACTTTACGCACCTTTAAAACCGTGTTCGAAATACATAGCCTTAAAACGATTAATTAATGTCAATATTCCTCACTGCATTGCGGTTTGGTAGCAACCCAAGGAATTTCACGAGTGTAAAACAGGTCGGAAACCTATATATATATATATATACAGATAATGCGAAACTGGCGTGAACGAACCTCGCGACTTACATTCTGGACTTATCACGTGAATCGGTTAAGAAAAAGATCAAAAACTGTGCCTGATCTAACTTCCCCGACCAAAACATTACATCTACCGAGTTCAAGGGTGTAATCTAAGGCAAATCGTGATGTTTTCTCTATACTCTACCCACAAACTGTGGTATACACCTCATACCCGCCTCACAAGAGGTATACTGCTTTTACAACAATACTGCAATGTATAACTAGTGCATAGGTGTCATTCGTTACCTAAAATGTTTCCTGCAGGGCATTTGTGACGTTATAAAACATCTTTTGAATTGAGGAACACAACTTGGAAACGCCATGCCGTGGCTCAAGTACCGAGGTAAAATTTGTATATTCCAGTCAGATCAGCCTGTGAGCTGCTCATCAGTCGTTGTGACATTTGTCAGCGACCATCCGTTATCTACTGCAGATCATCCCGACAAAAACACTGATACGGTGAAGCCAAGTGATGTGACACAGACAAACCATACGCCTCCGAGATGGAAGATACAAACTAGCCAAGGCGGCGCGCACGAGTCGTTTGCCGAGACAACTCGATTAGAAAGTCCACGAAGCTGCCTTCGCAATCTATCGCTTGCCGTTCCACCTGAACAATCTGGAAACCAAAATCTCCTATTCCCTCAGCACAATGTACCGGATGTTAACATCAGCTTACAGTTTAGTCAGGGTGGGTAGTGTGGGTATGACTTCCTAACCGCCAATAACGTCAGCGTTCTCTGGGCCCTGCACTACTCCCTTCAGACGATCCACATGATAAGCCTACACTGGAATTGCAATCATGGACAGTAGAATCAAAAGCAACCGAACGCATTGGCATAGTGGTGTTAACCTGACAATCTTCGCCAAACATGTGATACTATGATACCAATCACCCATAAATCCAACTAGCTAAACCAGTCCCAGAATTTTCTTTGACTGATCTGTGAGCATCTATTAGGATGTGCTGTCCGCTGAATCAGCGAGCACTGATTTAGTTGTGCAAACTAAAACGTAACGGCCGATACAGGGAATATGTATTAGCTTAGTTATCGTGTGCTCACAACGCTTCTCGATCCTGTTAAAGAAATAGGAATGCGACTACTGTCTAAGGTGTGTGCATGACTGTTTGTGACCAGAATTTATGTGCAAATATACAAAACAGCATAATTAGCGCGTTGAATCATCACCTCGTGCCGTAGAATAAGCAGTCTCTGTGTGATGTAACAAACACCCTTGCTGATTTCAAAGTACTGGTGACAATCAATCACGGAAATCGAGACCCCTGTAGTTTCACTGCGTTTGGATCCAGTAGCACATATAAAAGTCCCTCTGCATAAAACATAATCAAAAGTGCAAGTCTAATGTCGGCACATTCGTGTGCATCGACACGAGGGTGAGTTGGTCCAAGAAGCAGACGCTCAACAATCTGATATCTTTGACTGCGTCGACTATGAGGTAGAAGTTTCCACCAAACTTGGTATGAAGCAAGTCATAAAGCAAACATCCCGTCCAAGGTGCTGGTAGCGTACTCAATTACCTATTATTCACTGGGTGCACTTGGTCCCAACTGGAGCCGACAAACCTCCAAGAACGTACTGCCCAATTGTCATTATCGTATCACACTCAACATGAACCCTCTCCACCGGCAAGTAAGTTCTGGTAGTATAACCGGCAGGATCGTAAGCTTACGACCATAAGCGATAGCCAATGGGAGGTTCCGAACAGCAGGACACTGAATAATTCATCAGTTTGTTCCATACTGTGACGATCCAACCTAAATCAAATGGCGTAACTTCTACACACAACGACAAACTGCTAGCAGCTGCTCGTGGATTGCATTTAGGCATACTTAACAAGTTACAGGCAAAGTCACTGTTGAATACACGTTTCCATACATATGACAAAGTCACTCAGCTACACCCTGTTGCGGTGACATGAATTAAGTGTGAAAGGTTCATTCTACAACTGTTAGAAAGTTGTACCACTGAAGGTGGAAAGATGCAGCCTTCCCAGTTCAGTTCGAAAAATGAAAATAAGCCCATGAGACGGACAGTGGTCTCCTGTACTAAGCAATCAACTTTTTTTCCAAGGTACTGTGTGCTCATGCACACATGTTCAGGCAGCCAGTTTTGAATGATCAACAGTCGAGCTGGTCGCCTAAGTAGAAATGGCTCGCAATCCTAAATACCTGAAATGCACCGATACAGGCACGACAAAAATACAGCTCAAATATGATAAGCTCATGAAATCAGATGACCTTGCTGAACACTTCAAATTCTTTCTGCAGATAAAGGCTTGTCTGATAAGTCTGTGCTGATTACACACGCTGTAGTGAAGACAGACGGTCGCACTATACTACTTAAACTATAATTATTCAGCAGCCAGGCGACAGCATGGATCAAAATGTCTGCCAGACAAATACAGGAGAGATACGAGAAGGATCATTGGACGGCAGTGTCACGTGGAATGGCTTGTGATACATGAGGGAACTGAGACTTGGTGTCCAAAGCAACCGGAACATCCTCAGATCAGTGTTGTGTGTTTTGTTCGTAGTCAGGGTGTGATGCGTAACTGGTGTATTGGTTTCCCCAAACAAACAGCCTTTGTGCCGTTCGCCCCCTCGGTTCACAACAAAGGCGCTTACCCTTGAAACAATTAACCCAAAGTTCCACAACAACCTGAGACCCAACACCTTACATTCAACGGCATTACACTGTTTCCGAAAGACGGTGTCAACCTTTTTAATTATCAGTTTTTCAGTTCATATTTCTGTATAGTGATGGTTGTCTTAACGAAACCTCAGAACACCGCTCAGGAATGCCTGTTCAAAATCCCCAATCTTTCATTGACATGCTCGTGAAGTTAGAGCTCTTTTCCTGGGAATCAGTCATCAAACACACCCAAACATTCAGTATTTGACTTCTTGTTGATCTTAATCATAACAGGGTTCGAGGGCCTTCTCGTCAAGCGTCACCGTAGTTTTCACTAAGATGATCCGCCATTATGCTGCACCTCACCATGACGGTAGATGGAATGCTGGCTCTTACCAGGAAGGCGGTTCCAACAACGCTGACGATATCAACTTTCTGACGGAACATTTGACACGTCTGTCTGTGGCTGTGTACAGTACCTTGGAACGACCCGGGTTGAAAAACATTTGAAAGAGAATACCTACTCTTACTCGGGGTTATCATAAATAGAAGGTTATAGATATCTTTTAAAAATTCGCTCACTTCAGTCATGTGTTTCTCCGATAAGTCAGTCTATGTTTTGATCCGGTTCACCCGAAATGAGGAAAACCTCACTGCCCACCACTTGCAACTACGCATAACAATTAACAAAATTTCCTAAGCACCTCAGAGGCTTCGCGAGCGCGGCTGTCTGCTGTGACATCATCTGATTTCAAAAATGATTCATTATTTAATTTTGAACAGTCTAGTGAAACACATCCAAAGACGTGAACTACACAATCTGTCGGTTCGTTACACACTCTTTTTCTTTAAAAATAGGTCAACTGTCTACATTCACGTCCCAGTCTGGTTCAACGTTATGAGTATAGGTAAAATTATACTCATTTCCAACAAACGGAAAGTACAGAGACTGTTCTCAGTCACTGAGAAATCCTGAGAAACATAATCAAGAACGATTCATTTGATCCTATCATGCGGATATCGACCATCCAATACACTGCCAAGTTTTTGCAATGGTAAACAGAAGAGGAGTTCGTGTATTGTCTTTTGACAAATTCTGTCTCACGCCAGTCGACTGCGGTCTTCAGGACGTCGTCCCTCATCTGCTCTCCAGTTGTTGTCAATAATCTCAATGAAAAATAGAGCGTTGTGACAAATTGTGGGCATCCAGAAGTGTTTCGAATGAAGGATGTTGCACGGTCCTGCACTTGTTGGCTAAATATAGGTCAGCAAGCCCGTCATCGAAAGTCTAAACAGAAGAACTGTGCACTTAAGGTCGACATGTCTATGAAAGTGTAATTGTATTCTTGATTAATCCTAGCAGTGTTTTTAAAGTGTATCTGTGTTGATTTTGCCTGAACAGTGTATGGTCAGCTCTTCTACATGTTGCTGTTGCAAGTTCACAATGACCCGAAAACCTTCCGTCTACGCTGCATTCAAGCATACAACAGTGTTGTTTACATTTTCTGGGCTGCCTGAAACAAATGTTACTGACAGTAGCACTTAATTCATTCTAAATGATTTCTTGATCTTTTTTAATTTACAAACCCAAAAATCTTGTAAAGGCTTATTTACGTTTCTTATTCCAACGAACGTTCAGAACACCCGGAAGAAGGTACCACGGGTGATATTTTGGTACGTCCAACAGTCAGAAATCCCAATGGGTTTTGGAAGTCGACCGAATCAAGTCGGAAATCGTGCATTACTAAAATTTATTAACTTGGGGTGGAGGCAATTAAGTGATGACTGACAATGTTATCTGAAACATACCTATCATTATAAAACAGCCTACGTCAGAAAATGACCAGGAAATTTAGAGCGAATAATTTTTCAATTAGGACACGATGATGCGCGGAATTTTGTGAACGATATCAACACACGCAGCCACTTTTCATCCACTTAAAAAAAAAGTTACTGAATAAACAGATCAATTTTCAAACTATGCTGCTATCTAGATTCGCCAAAAGTTGACCGACATACACCTACTGATAACAGAATGATCACGTTGACTGTGTTAGAATGTTTTGTCCAGTGCAAACCGTTGAATATGTTGGTTGATAGGTGTAGAAAAGATGGACATTTTCTGTAGAGAGTTTGACGTGACAATCATCAGTGATTATCGCAATGTTGTTGCTGCTGCTGTAATAGATGTCGCGTAAGAAATTGTGTACGATCACCAACTGAGTGCAGTGTTGGCCTAGATTATTAACAGCCCCGTATGCGTAGCTCGGCCAACATGCAATCGCCATTTTGGTCAAAGCTTACTAGTAAATTGTTTTCAGCATTGCTTGACAGAAAAGTATTTTTTTCCACCGGTGAATCACATTCAGTTTTCGGTTTTCTTTCTGTGTGCTTCCACAATTTGCGACATTTTGATATTCGGCTTTCTAAAGGTCGTTTTATTGGTTCAACATTAGTAAAGGAATTGGTGATAATACGAACAGACGAATGAGTTTTGGTGAGAGCAGTTATACCTGGAATGCCTGAAGCATAATAAGCTTCCGTGCCATTTTTCATTTTTGGCTTCAAAGAATTCCGCAAAATGCGCTCCAGCGATAAGTTAGTCTCACAACTATCTTCACGGGATATTCCCTTAGTTAGGGCCACTTCTGTAGGGAGAACATTTCCATCTAAGTTAAACGCACCTACTTTGTAAATGTACAGTCTTTGAAAGCACCTATCACAGATGACTAAATATCGTAGTTCTGACACTAACCAACTTCAGTTCTATCTTTATAGACGCACCACAGCGCTGATAGATTACTTTAAGTTTGGAGAGCTAACTTTGTCATTATTTGTACAGCTTGGGTCGCCTTAGGTCGTTGATATTCAAATGCCATCTGATTGCTCAGAGAATGTCACGTTTGTCACTGTCTTTTATCAAAAACCAAGTGCGGAAATAACATGAACTTTATCTCATTCAGCTGAATGTTGCCCACCGGTATTCAGTGTTTTGACCTTATCTCAGTTACCCATTTCAGTCCACAGATAAGTGGAAACTTCGACTCAGTGCTCATTCTACTAAGATATAGACGTAGTACACTAGATGAACAGGGAAGCTCCTACTCACCAAATTGCCAACGGTTGTTCAGTGCACAAAGAACATCTGCGTATACCTTGTAGAAACAGTGTACGAAGTAGACTATCTGCTGCATGATGTTAAAAGCAATAAGTTCGACAAAAACAGTCAAAAATAGCGGTACCCAGTGCACCTCCCGAAGGTGACTACATCTAGAGTTGAACAGGCCAAAATGGTCTCTCCGATGGTCTCTCCAAGAGGACAGCCATATAGTCAGCTTGAGATTTCAACATGACTGTGGAGTCATTATCGTTTTATCACAATAGGAATCAACACTACATTTATCATTTAATCTCTAAGGAGAAAAAACAACCTGGGTATTACTGACCAGTGACTGTAACCAACTGTGAAGTTTTGATGATTTAGTCAAGTTTAACGTAGACCAACAGGTTGATTATCAGAAAGTTTCACCCTTGTAAGCAGCGGTCAGAGCGAAGAAGCTCTGCTCTATGCATTGAGACTGCGCTTTTTGAAGCACAGTATATGATGCTTTTCTTTGGCGCAGCATCAGGAACATTATTGTGATTTTCGGTGTGCTTCACGTGACCTTGTCCTCAAACACTGAAATTGTCGACCAAAGACAGGTATTGATTGGCAGTTCTTTTGATATTCTACAGTATACCTTGTAACCTAAAAAGGTCTTTGGATACATCAAGTGAAACGTCGCAAAACAGGTAGAGTTTATCACATGTTATAAAACCGGTGAATGCACGCTAGCTTAGCTCAGTTACGAATTGTGTTTTAGTTCCCTTCAACTTTAACGTTTTATAATTGCCGTGACTCTCAATTTTTCAACTATTCCAGTACACTTAAGCAGATCATAATCATCGGTTTGTTATGTTTAAAACTTGCACGCATCGTGTGGAAAAATACGGATCTGCAACATCATCTCACATAAGGTGGATCATCTGTTACCTGATAACTATTACGATACTTGCCCTCCACTTCCGTTATGTTTACCTTGTAGTCAGGTGAAATTTCACGAAAAATCAACCTAATTTTGGCATGGCGGTTGATGAGATTAGTGTAAGAAAACTTGGACTAGTTGAGGAAAGTGAGGATACATAGCAAATTCAAACAGTGCAAATCAGTTGCTTACTTAATGCTAAGCGTATCCGAACTTGTGAGAGAGATCTGCTTAACGATCTCAAAGAAGAAAAGACAACTTTTGTAGCCGTGCTTATCCAGGTGTGTCCACTTTAAATGCAGATTGAGGTTCAAATGGCTATATGTAACACATGAATGGGAGCTGAATCAGTGGCTATTAAAAGTAACGAAAAGTTGACAGCATGAGTGGTGCTACTTGACAGCCAACTATATAAGCAGACTGCCTTCTTCCCACACTTTTAAACAACACTTGCTGGGGCGGAATATTTAATCCACGGTTGTTGACCATAACCACGGAAATACCACTTAACACTGATAGCAGGAACCACGATTTTTGTTGGTAGGTAACGTTTGCAAAACTGGTAGGAATTCTCATGTTTCTGGACCATTAGTCCTCAACCAGATGGATCGGTAGGTATTCCAAGAGAATAAAACTACGAGTAAGTAAACTTTTAGGACCTGTCTGATGCGAACGAAATTTCAGAGCTCAGAGTTCCATGTTCTGACAGACGTTGACACCTTTGTCTGACTCCAATCCACTGATGAGAGCCTCAAGAGCACACTTCCCATGATATTGTTTAGTAATGATCCTTCGAAGTCGCACTGACATACGAGATTTAATTTTTTATTAAGTGAACCAATCTGAACTAGTTGTCATGCTTGCAATGAGCTGGTGATAAGTACTGCTCTATTGGGCTTAATTGTTTAATAAGTAAATTGCCGAGAATAATCGATTAGACAAAAGATATGGAGTCAGGGGATTAGATTTGGGTTGCAAGAAACAGTCGCCTAAAAGCTGCGGTGTGTTGGCTGGGTCACACAGAAGCGTAACGACTAACAGTGATTGTAGAAGAAATACCCATGGATACATGGTATGTGGACAAATGTTTGTGTAACATTTAACAAGTTTAGTACACGACGCTTGAATCTAAACTGGATCTTTTGTAAAGACCAAAAACACTCTCATGTCATTACATCTCAACTCTTGGTAACCATTTTGAAGTCATTTCTGCTTTGTGACATAACAGCTCAGGATTCATTCGAGTTTCGATAAGTTGGGATGAAGAGTGTTCAAGAACGACTTTAACCTTTTATTAATAAACTATCTGTCTTACTGGTTTATCCGACCAAACCACACTTGAGTATGATGAGTATGAACGGTCACCCAAATCACTGACTGATCCTAATCTACTGATACCTTATTTGCACTTACAACGACGATCACTGTACCATAATTGTTTGAACTCTGAGAACACATTTACACAATCCAAATATTCTTCTGAACTAATTGATATTTTGTGAGCCTTCCGTTTAGCGCTTGAATAGAAAAGATCTATGTGGTCTGGCAGATCATAGTTTAGGTTGACTTCTTTATTCTAAGCTACTTATGGTTTCCAGCAGAGGTCACATTGACTAAGTTTTGGAGGTTCTCAGAAGCACACCGTATCTACGTAACATGGCTTGTAAACATATTGTAACAGAAGCCCGTCTTGATTTGTTTCCGCCCTTACTGTCAACGACTGCACAGTGGACCTTCATTAAACACTTGAAATCTTCTCCCTGTCCAGATAATACGGTCTTATCGACTATCGGAAAAGATGAGCTTTGGCATGCTCTTTGTAAATTTATGAGGCGGCACAGATTCAATAAGTTTTGGTTCACCTCTATATAAACTAGTTTCATGAGGAATAATTACACTTTTTCCCAACACCCTATTTTCGAACAATATTCGGAAGGTGAGACAAATAAAAACTGCTTTATTTCATGTTAGTCTACAGTTTGACAATGGTATCTGAAAAGTCTTCTTAATAGTCCTCTCCACTTGAATATTTGGACATATCAGATTGTGTGCAGCTCAACGCTGTATCAGCTCAGCAGAATATGTACAGCAGTTTTGTCAGCAGAAATCGTGTGTCTGTCAAAAGACTATCTTCACACTGAAAGTGGGGAACTTGCGTATAGTTATCATAAACAACATTTTGAGTGTCTATTTCAACTGGAGTTAAAACAAGGTGCCTTAGTGATAGCATCTTTCATACGTGTTTCTTGAGGATAACTGTGACCATTTAATTCAAGTGTCAGTAACCAATAAATGCAGGAGGCGAGTAACACGGTGCGCGTAGTGTGAAAACCTTTTTTCATACTTAGACTCTTTTGGTGTATTGTTCAGCCACTGTTACATTGACCTCCCCCCCCGATTTCAGCTACACATGTGACATTGATACATATGTCACTGATATTCTTATCTTGTCAGTCGGAAAAATATCCATCCTCTTGTTCACCGTGTACGCAGGCATTTAAGAAGAAAACCGTACACAAAAGTGGCCAGATTGAGTGATTCATATCTTTAATCTAAAGAACTGCCAGCAACTCCACAATATTCGTCCACTTATCGATTCTGTTGCCACCTGCTGGTCAGCGATAATGAAAGATGGCTGGTGCACGAATATACAAATCACGGACACGTAGCGCAGAGCGTAACAATACCCAAAACCTCAGAAGAACATAGAGGACGTTGAAATTTGTCCGAGGATGTATTTGCACTCAAAACAAAGGCAACCAAGCAAACCAACGTCTGTGTAACAACCAAGCTGGACACTTTTACCCTGAATGCCGGTTATACTTGCGCACCAATTCTGGCGCAACATGGAGACACGGGGGGACAGCGGTTTTCCAATGTAGAGGTTCCAACAACAATCCTGTGGAAGGAAACAACACAAACAAGGGTGACCCAAAGGTCCAGTAATCTTTACAGTCGACTTACGCCAATGAAAATTAAAACGGCGCCAACACAGCAACACGCTCTGTTACACTCCTGTGTGCTTGCTGGTTTCGACTGCACATTACACAACTCCCCTCTTCGTACAGCTTCGTCCCCGGTGATTCAAAACCTGTACAAGCCGGCTGGTGCTCATATTGCCAGGAGGATATAGAGTGTCCGTGGGTTCTCAGCCAGTTCACTTGGAAATTCCTTTTTACACTTATTGTTATGTTGACAATTTTTCTTCGATCCTATTTTTTGTCATGGCACTTCTATTTTTATCACAATACGTCACCTTTTATCCCAGCACTCCTTTTTTATCCTGGCATAGTCGCAAAAATGCAATTGATGCAGAGTTCAGTGAAGCAGAGAGACACCCATGCCTCTGAGTTCTTCTCAGATAGTGGTAATGAGCAGACATGGCCGCTAAAGCATCAGTGGTTTAGTGCAAACGCCATCACTACAGAATCAACATTACAGATGTGAGATAACTCAAAACAATACATTGAATAAGGTGAACGTTTGCTGCCCATTAAACACAGAATTTTGAACCTCAGATTGTCCTGAAGTTCAATAGAAACGTCACCATATAAGCCCTTATAAGGTTTCAGAAGTGTTTCGTTACAAACAGAAGCTTAAGGTGAAGATTTTTTAAAGATTTGTCTACAACGTAGACATGCGTTCTAGTCTCAAATCGAAATTCCACCTTAGTGTCCACGAGTTCACAACTATCACGGTTTTCGTGTAGTCCAGAGACACGGTATAACAGAAATCTTACGAAATAAAGTTGAATAGTTGTGGTAAAACTTTACGCAATTAAGCAACATAGCTTATGGTTTCCTTGTGGTTCACTATTGGAATGTTCAACGTGCTTCGTTTCACAACGCAAAATGTGTGCTTTTCCTAAGAAGTCACAGAATCTTCAGATATCTATGGAAAGAATTATATAATATTGAAGTGAATGCTTAATTTCTCTCTGTGGTTACATGGGGCCTAGTTTGTGAATTGGGATTCCCGGCAAAGTAAACTTCCTTGAGCGTCCACAAGCTACGAGGAAAAATTCAACTGAAGAGTCACAAAATCACAAAAATCGGGATGCAACCGGAGACAGGAAAAGATTCCTTTTCACAGCGTATGGTTGTTTTAAAAATTGTTCTGAGACGCATGTTTATGTCGGCAAGCAATTCCAGACAAACCAACGACAGCTCACTACGCTGTTTCGTATAAGCCGGTTTAAAGTAAACTAACCCTGTGCATTCTACTAATCAATGTTTAATAGTAAAGCTATGTTCAGTATAACGGAAAACAATAGTTGAGTGCATAGTGTGACCGATCGATCGATGCCGATTTGTCATACTGCGAAGACAATTGTTTACTTGCGACAATGTGGATGAAATTTTCTGGTCCTCACCACTATTGGCTACTTCATAACTGAAATGAACCAATCCGATAGCAGCTTTCGTTTTGAGTATTTGCAAGGCTTATTAACCTGCACAAAACGACAGTCCATTCTGATCGTCGTATGATTATTTGTAACCGTGTTTACGTGAGTCTGTCCTAGATAGCATTCTTTGTGCATCGCAAAATTCAATGGCTTATTGGACTCTCTTCATTTATGTATGTAACTCTACTCCGAGGCATACCTGTTGCACGTTTAGCAAAAGACTTAGAGAACACCCCATAAATCTATGAACACTGTATCATTTCGTATGTTACGCGAACTCGTTGTGTGTAGAAAAAACAGATCGAGTTGATCGCAAATACCATGCAGTGAGAACGGTGTGACGAAGTTAACACAACACCAACAGCCAGAAAATCCAATTTGGTCAAAATTATTCAGTATCCTACCGTAGGACGGCTCTAAGTATATCACTTGTGAATTTGCGTGCACTCCCGTCATGAACTGACACATTTAGCACCCATCAAATTAAGACGGATAAAGATGTGTTTGGGATTTAAACAATAAAAAAGTCAAGCATAAGAGATTGTTTTGTGGGGAAAGTAAAATTTGATGATGTAATTCATAGGTATGCTAAAGTTAGCGCCATAGCGCACGCTATTTTCAAAAATGTTTTCTGTCCAAACATATGAAATATGGCTCACGGAAAATTTAAATGTTTGCATTTAAAAACGACATCAAAAAACAGCCGGTCTTCATCAGCATCACTCTTGTTAAGTCTTATCTAATCTGAAGCTGGATTGCTTTTTACCACAGTCTCAAAAATTGCGTTTCCCTAACCTAACTTGGGGTACGGTGATAAAAATGTACTGTCGTTTGTTCATGTTAGATGGTCACACATCCCAATCAGTTGCTTGTATTACGGTCATTCCTTTATGGATTAACCTATGGCTTAAGGTTGGAGGCTGTTGCTTCTAAAGAGGGATAACAAGTTTGACCTTAAAGTAGATGGTGTGGTCCTGGGGAATTTTACCAACTAGTGCAGTTTGGAAGATATTTATTCGTTGAAATGAGTCCATGGAGCGAGATTTAAGCTGGTACTTTGAACAAATGCCTAGTTTTCATTGAATTTGAAAGTTTATATGTCTAGTCATCCAGCAATGAAGACGTCTTCCACGTCAAAGATTTTAGTCGTAGCATCACGTGAAAAATTTACCACTAATTATTTCATGCTGAACATCTGAGATACTTGACAGTTTAACTTTCATGTAAGTTCGTGTGCGTTTGTGTTTAGCAAACGAGCATCATGAGAAGGTCAGAATGGTGCTTCTGAACTTAAGTATTAAATAAGTTAGTCCAACCAACGCTTTTAGATGTTCATTATTTAGCATGAATGCCAATTCGCCGTCGCAAACCTCTCAGTCCCGTGAGTGAATTACATGGTGGAATAAATTGGGGATGGACAACAAAACCTTCCACTAGCACCTTAAAGGGAATAAGTCACGTTTAGCCCCTTGTCTGTGGACATCATAACGCACCAAACTTCCGACCGCTGACACTAGGGGAGATGGTTTTTAGTCGGGTATAATATCGCGAATGGTATCATTAATTGTGCTGTTTACAAAAATAGGGTAGTTTAAGAAACCCAAACAGCAAATGCATTAAAGCAGTAACTGTCATGAAAATACTACCTTGTTGTCATTTCTACCTCTGTTGTTTGTTTGTAAAGTAAAAACACCTCGGACTAGATTGTTTGTTTTTAGACTTGACTCGTTGTTAACTCGTCTCCTTCCAAACGCAATTACTCTTAAATCTTACTTTATTCCTACTGCTGCGATGTGCTAACGAAACACTAGCATCGACTGTTAATACGTTGTTTTCAGTATCGATAATGAGCGGCACTGGAATGTGACCTAAACTTCCTTACCAGAATCCATCTTTAATCATTATCAATGTTCTTTCAAGAGATTTCATGCACATACATGTACATATGTTACCTTACAAAGTACAGAGGTGAAAATGTTTTCCATGTTGCTGCAATGAATGAAATCGCTAGGTAGTTTATTTCGTTACTCAAATTTTCTCTGTAAACGTCTGACAACAGTGACAGGTATACTGACATATTTTTAGAAATGTTTACTGCATAGAATGCTAAATTTGAAATAGTGTGAGAGTTTTGTCTTATCTGTTTGCCAAAAAGCACTTAGTTTGTCCTAAACGGTGTTGAAATCGATTGTCCGAGCAATTCAAGGTGCAAACGACGTAATTACAGCTATACCAAAATGTGCTAATTTTAGGTAGCTATAGTATAGACAGTGTGTGGCACCTGTTCGTTCAGACCATGTGAACCAGACATTGGAGATTTTTTGTTTGCTGTTCCACCAGACGTTTTGTGAGTAGTATGTAGTGTATTTGACTCACAAGAAGAATGCTGTAGACAACGCGGCTTTCTTGCCACCTCTGTGTGTTCATCTGGGTCAATCGTTACCATACCGGCTCACTCATTGTTGCGTTGCTCCGTTATCGTAATCCTTATTTTGCCGTCTATTTGGTGATGACAATTTGTGAGCACGTCACACCAGAGTAGAAATTGCATATTAGATGTATGATTGTCCGCAGTTGGCTGGCTCTTAAGGAACACACTTTAATCTATCGCCACGTCTACTGGTTGAACAAATTCCGACTTGAAGTGTGCACCATTGTTGACTATATTTTGCACTACAGCCCGATTCAGTGCAAATAATTATAAACAGAACTGTTTCTAAACTTTTACCGAAATATCACTGAATATATTTACTCGAAAAATGGTGAAACATTTTTTAGTATTGTGTAAACCATTACTTCAAACAATTTCCTAAGAAAGCTACACCAACAGCAATCCTGATGATGCCACCAGCGATTTATTATCACCTACAAAATGCCAAATCTTTCGTACTATCCGTACTATGTGGAAATCGCCTATGAACGAAGTATAAACTCATCAAAAACATAAAAACTTAACAAGTTAACTGTCTCATGAAATCGTTAACTGTTTTACATTGACTATTTCAATCCCCTCAGATATCACTGTGTACACGGAGGAGACTCTCAATGCACAGATTATCTTATGGAAAGACCATTACATTACTTTGCCTGATCATCTTGTTATCAGGAGGATTCCATTACCTTTATTTATCATACTTTGGTCAGCTGTGTAAAAATGCATGCGCTCAACTTATTCGACACACAAAAGATGGCAAAATAAACATAGGTCTGACGTATGAGAGTTTCAAGCTGGCAAATCCAGCTCACATAAACATAAGTGATAAACTAACTTACCTACAAGACAAGGACACTGGCTTTCAGGTTTCTTGTAAATACCATGCAGTTCAAGCAGCTTTCTTCACTTCTGAGAAACCTCATCGACGTCTATTTGGAAAATATCCCTTAACTGGAAACGTGATGGTAAGTGAACGTGTTTTTTACTTGCTAAATTAACAGATTATATGATTGCTATTCTTATATCCACTGTAAACCAGTGGTGACTTTACATTTCGGTCAGCACTGCTGTATTTTCATACTGGTACAATATTTGTACAAAGTTCTCGATGAGACTCCTTCAGCTTATCAACAATGTGGATTACTGTTCAGTCAAGTAATCAGATTTTTGGTTATATCGTCCACGGCGGAAATATGTTAGCAGCTATGTTCGTTCGGAGGATAGTTAACTGTGAGGACTGTGACTACATTTTAGTTCAACTGTAAGACTTTCACAGTCATAAAGCCCTATAACGATCCTGTTCATTTCGGTGTAACATGTGGATTGGAGTTTAGAGTTGGTCATCCGGTGTGATTGTTTACATCTGGAAAAGCAGCTGAATAGACAAGGTATGCATCCGAATATTTCCAAGATAGTTTACTAATGGTAATTTTAATACTACTGGAGTATGCGATCACACAATTTGCATCTGTGTCCACCGCAGTGTTGACCACATCAAGCAAGAAGCAATCAACTTTTGATTGTTTTTCTGTTACCACTCACCAATGATACATAATTATGCTTGCGCACCGGAGAACTATGTGTGGTGGCTATGACAACCAGTTACTCCCAGCCGGCGCTTAGTCACCTACAGTTAATTCTAAGTTAAACTGAAGCCTTCTGATGAACAAAAGGGGAGAAACGCCATCTGTTTTGGTCCTCAACTGACCACTCCTCAGTTTAAGTACACAAACCTTACTGTATAGACTGTTGAACAAGTAGTAGATGCACACATTATTGACGGTGGAAGGACAGTGTTAACTAACATATTTTTATGCATATGCAATAGAATTGCAATGGAACTAGTCGATTGTTTCCACCGAATCTCTCGCTTTGATTCGGATTTTACCAATCGCTTTACAAGGAACTGTCAGACGAGTTTAGAAATATATGACTTGTTCAGCACGAAACAGATACCAGCTGCAGAAGTTAGGCAGACTTCCTTTCAAAAATCAAGCTTGAAAACGCACTCTTTTGTTACGACATGCCGTAAATTCTCAGTTCTCCACTGTCTCTCTAACCGAGAGGGTACTCTGTATCCATGGCGTGTCATAGGTTTAGTTGCGGCACTTTCAGCATGATAAACTCCTAAGCCATGAATTCCATCAAACTCCTCGCTACTGTAAAACCAACAGAGATAACCTATTGAGTTTCCGTATTTCCGAACATGTATATTACGGTAATCTTCATTTGGCTCCTGGTTGACTTCATTGTTCAGGGTGGGGTTCACATTTGCAGATATACAGAGAGTTTCAAGAGTACGAAAAAAGTCGTTTTTCCCTAGAATGTTTTTACGTTAAGCGCCAATATGACCGTTTATTGCAGCCCAGTAGATAAGACAAATATGAGGTATAATGTTCAATAAGCGTAGACATAATAAGTGAGATGAAGATGGTCAGCAATGGTACCATAACTGACACCCCTTATTTTCAAGTTTGCTAAGGCTGTATCATTTAATAGATACGTCAGGAAGACAAACTAGATTGCGGACTTTCATGCAACTGTTTATCTAGGTGATAAAGCCATCTTAGTTACTGACATTCTTTCATGAGTTAGCTAAATCACAGAGTGATGCACGATGTTATCAAAGTATAGATTTCAAAATGTGTCCTACTGGCCAGTGATGATTCACACAACGGGGCGAGATAAAAATTGATATCAGACATCTGGAACCTACAGACAGCAAAGAAAAGTATATGTCGGGCTTTACATACACTAATTATAATTTCAGTATTAGAAAACGATTTCAGAACAATCAGATCATGGAGCCCCCATCTGCTCAGTTCACGCGACCATTTTCTCATGACAAGTCTTACCTGCTAAAGCATGTGTTTGTCGGGAGAAAACAGGTAATGAACAAGCGAAAGATGCATCGTGGACGTACGAGCATTTTGACCACAGTTGTGAGTTGCGTAAATCCAGATGGGATGTTAGAATACATTTAGCGTGGTCATCGTATGTTTACAATAAGCGTAGTAGTAGCCAGTCTTGCTTACACAAGTAAAAATCTACATTACGTCACAGTGTTTAACATACCTACGGGTTGTAAACGCAATTCTTTATTGTATAGCGAACAAACTCGAAGCAAAGATGGATTGTTTTCTTTCGAAAATTACTCCGAATACAATCACTAGAGATGAATGTGTGCTCTTTAACACTCATAAACCCACATAAAGTCACTTGTTGTCTTAAATTATCAGTTACAAATGAGGCATGATTCGCTCATCGGATTGCCCGGTGGAGGAGGAAAGGTCGGAGAGACACTTATGCAAGCTTTGTCTAGAGAGATACACGAAGAACTTGGTCGAGTCCTTCAAAGCCAGATGAAATACGAATTGAGTTACTGGAATCCGGACTTAAAATACTGTGGACATTTGTTCAGCCAAGAGGTGAGCCTAATCCATAGGTTGGTCATTGCTATTCATTGTGTGTGACGATTTTATTTGTGTACCTAGTGACTAACGCATTACGGTTTTAGTTACCTTACTAACGACTTGAAAGCTTGGTTTGGCAACAGAACCAAGTCTATTTTGAGTTGACCAAATGCACTTGGCTTTCATTTGCAACCATTATGTCTCCAGTTCAGTCGGTTTGTACGTGTGACTAAGTAGCAAGTGTTTGGCTGTTAGACGACAAGTAGCATACGCTGAGCGCACGCGTCACGTGGCTGGATTCCATTACCTTATTGTATTCAAAATATCATGAACCATATAAAAGTAGTCGTTCACTCATTTCATCATTGACAGTCGCTTACATGCAGACAATTCTTCTAGAAAGTTTGTTTCAGTTAACACCCCACCCTTAACTGCAACTAGTACTCAGCACTCCGGAATGACAAGTTGGGTGTATATATTTGCATCCAAACCTAATGAAAAAGTTCCAAAGCTCAAAAATATTGATTGCATTTCAAGTGAGCGTCATTTAACTATACGTACAACGTCCTCAAAATCCACTTCTACAACATTTTGCTTATAAGCTTTCAATACGGTTTGCGCAGCTCATCTAGTTCGAGTATAACTCCGCCAAGATAAGCCTACAACCAATGAACTGGATCTCACCTGTTGCTTTAGGGATTGTCGTGATCCTGGCTAGTTCAGTCTGTGATATTCATGCCCAGGATTTCAAAACCACATGCTAAGGCAGTTTGGATGTTGTAATGGGATGATTAATGAGTCAACAAACAAATTCCTGATGAAATATAAACTTAAGGTGTACATTCTCGGTTTGTAAGAGTACTGTTTCTCTTGTAAGTAGTGTGGCAAATTCGAAAATTTAGATTAGGTCCAGTTAAGAAAATTCTGTTCCCCGGCTGGATTCGAACAAGAAACAGCATGTCGTACCTCCAGTACCATGTTCAACGGAAACATCTAATTACTGGTTAATAGCTGGCAGGGACCCACTTGCAGCATCTGGACACATACAGTTTAAAATTATGATGTGTAAAATTTGAACATGGCGACGTAATATCATATGTAGTCGGTAAGAGTGACCTTATCCGTGTAACTGAAAGTGGGCTACGTGATACTGTTGAGAACTTTGTCTGTGTGCTTTCATCTCAGCAACTCGTGCAAACGCTGATGAAGCGGATGAGAGGATAGGGAAGACAATAGCTCCAATCGCAAATCACCGTCGTCCACACTGCCGTAGACTTTCAAATATTCATTAAATAGAGCACGCAATGGATGTGTGCACGCTGTATTGTCCTACGCACTAGAGACCTAGTCAACCTGTATGAAAGATACAAATAAGACCGTCGTAGTCCACTACCGTTGTCTCCAACAAGGGTTCAAATCAAACAGGCTGACTACACCAACTCTGCAAGAGCCAACTAACACTTACTCTGGGAATCTTCAAGTTAATGGCTGATGACCGGAGTAACAGAAATGTAAAATCTGTGTTGGTTAGTTCGGGCACTCATCTGTCAACACAGCGTCTAGTGCACTGTGCGTCCACCAGTATGACTGCCAGCGGTCGAGAGGAACAGGCAAACTCGTACACAGCGTTTACAGCCCTCCTGCGCTAATTTTGAAAGTGCGCGACCCTCCACATAGCTGGCTGAAAACACTCTGATACATAGCAGTCAGTGGCAAGTATCCACACAAAAGATTGTTGACCTTTTATCTTCATGAATAAATTTTTCCGCATATTCACAGCCATTTAGTAAGCTGTCACGATTAACGGCAGCTTGAGACATAATCCCCATCAGTACGACTCCCAACTGAAGAGGTGTATTAAATTCACTGAAATGATGGGAATGTATATCGTTTACCAAACGAGTACATCCTGACACAGGTACTACAAAAGAGTGGCGTTATACAGGTTCTTGTCGTTCGACTTCAAGCTGAAACCCAATCGATCTCAACACATCATTATTAGGCTGACGATCACATCACACACTGACGAATCACACCGTCTAGTTTACTGATCAACAGATGGTCACAGTAAACTACGACCATCTGTTGATCAGTGAAGGATGGACGAGTTCGAGCATGTGTATATGCGCCTGAATAGACAACTAAATCCACCATTACTTGCGGGAAAACTCTAAGGCAGGACAGGTTACTTCCCCGTGGTCACTGAGTTGAATTTTTTCCGCAAAATTGTCATGTCCATTTGACTTGCATCACACTGAATAGCGTTCCGATGTGTTGACAACTATTTGGACTACTGCAAGACATACTGCTTTCTGCGGATGGCCCAGTTGGGATTCTGCACTACACGGAATCGAGGGTTTTGAATTACCGTAACAGTTCAAATTTAACCCCAGCCTCCTGCGAACATATTAAGAGAAAAAACTCGAGCTGGTCGTTGCACAAATTTATCAGTCGTGCTAAATGAACACTCATAAAGTTACCTCACCATCATAGAGATCGGAAGTAACCACTGGAAGACAGCGCGCACGACGTTCCAAGCGGTACTATGGTCGGGTCCTACATTGGACGAAGAAGCCAACGAACAGCGGAATAACGGACTAGTTCGCCCAATCCTGTTGTCATTTCATAAACGGGCGTCAACATATGTTGACCACTCCTACGTCGTGGTTTGGGTTGAAGGCAGTGTGATTGGACCACAAGCTTATTCTATGCAGATCCCCTCAGACAAAACACCCCGCAAATGCGTGTTATACAACGGTGGTCTAACTGCCATTGTGCTACATAAACAGTATGCATCAATCCATCTTCCACTGCACGGCATTTGCACCAAAAAATCCTAACTATACGCCTGCACCTATACGACAGTACTCGTTCCACACAGAACAATGCACGGGCGCATATAATAGCGCTCAGTGCTCCTAAAGGCAGCCAAGTTTTTAGATTTCCGACCCGATTAAAACCATGACAACTGGTTACCTTCATCTGTACTTGATCGTTTGAGCTTCCACCCAAGCGGTTGATTCACTATGGGCTTCATCAGACAGGAAAGCTGAGAACATATTTCACCAACACGAATTACACAAACAAGGTAATTAAGGTTTGTACCCATTTGAACCGTTCGACCTTCCTTTCTAGTGATGACCAAATGAACTTACACGTTGGTACAGTTTACGGCTCAATAATAATGTAGCAGTAAAGGCTGATCATTCCTTCAACTTTTGTATAGATATTTTATATCTAAGCATTTACAGACTATACTGATCAGATCAAGCACCTTAGCTTGTCATCTACTGTCCACGGTACCGCAACAATTTATCAGCCTAACTTTTCACAGATGTCTCTTTTGGAACTACGCCAACTCATGATGGATGCAACCGCCAGTGAGGATAAAGGGTTTGAAAACATGGGCTACTTTTTCCTACCTATCCTTAATGAAGTCGATGATGATCCTGGATATGACGGATTCCCGACTTTTATAGCACAAGCAATCTCCCCCAAGTCACCACCCACGGTGGTAGGGAACACACTACAGCAACTGATCTACGTGCTCACAGAGTCCACAACACCCCCTATTTTATCGACTGCACATCTTCGGCTGGGGATTAAAAAGGCCTGTCAACTAATTGAGAAAAGTACTTGTGGATCAACCAGCAAACTGCTGGGCGCAACATTGTCCAACTTTTATCAATAAACACTTGAAAACACAGTAGGCTCAGCAGTTAAAAGGGACGACCATTCCGCGGGTGGCTCCAGTTGGCCAATGCCACCCTTTCCTAAGAACTGAAGACGTGCACTGTCGACAAACCTGACAAGATTTAAAAGCCAAGGTTGATTCACTTTATTGTATTTTGTCTTACCCACTATCACATATCGCTCCTTCCCTACCACCCTAAGCTAATATCCAACTTTGGTTTGTGCATAATGGTCTTTGCCTACTTCATCATGCATATCCCATCGGTTGTTCATAAACTGCTCCGTCCGTAAGTTCAAGTACCGAATAACAGTGCAAACAGACAGCAAATTAAGGGTCTTCTCCGGTGTAGAATATGCGATCTAATTACGTAGACGTTCAGAATACCGACCAATGCCTCATCACTGGCGTATAAACTGAAGGCATCCCAAAAACGGTTTCAAGTCACATTACTTTTATCTGGAAAATCGCAATAAGACGATAAACAGGACTGACCGCGATGAACCAGGATATTGCTGTGATGAGAGAACGCGCAAACTCCGGCCCAATATCAATCCTCAACCATAGGAAGAAACGAAATAGAAAAACGGATTGCTGAACGATAAACAACGGTCTAACGATTCTCACTGAGGCAGTCAATAGGCAAACCCCTTAGCACAAGGCTGTCCCGTCGACTGTTTTATACCACACTAAGCGATGTTCAGTCATCGTGAAGGCACATGGCACTCGGCGGTATTACAAAAAAAAACATTAGCAGTACATGTTGTCAGAAATTGATAGTCAGAGTTAATTACCATACCAGAATACATAGTAGTCTTTCGGCTAGGGAACTGCTATACGCTTCTGACTACACTGCATATCAGTTCACTGATGACGGAGAACTTTCATGATTCAAGACCATTCTATTGAAATAACCGTTAAGATTTGAGGAACGTCAAGTGGACCCTTGTTCCTCATCAGAGGTTTTCAAGCACCTTAAAATACAGTATGCTCAGAATGGGTTCTTCTAACCTACGTACAAGTCCACCAACAGTCCTAACCTCTTCACTGTTTTCCAAGTGAGGCTGTCAGGAAACCTTTGGATACAAGATGACAAGCAGACCGCACGCATCTAGCAGTTACCTGGCCTCATAAGCAAAAATGCATGTAATGATCCAATTGTTAACCTTGGTCCGGAGCTGATACGTGTCGAAGATGAACTTGAGACCGCCAAATGGCGTTTAGATAAGTTAGTTGCCTTATTTCAGGCCTAACCGATTGAGGCTCGGCGAGGCAATGGTTGCTGACATAAACAGTGACCAACATGACAGATGATCAAAGATTGCTCGATTGTTGCATCGTTCCTTCAGACGTTTGTGGGAGTTTGCTAGTTACTTTTCGAAAAGCTCCGTCTTGATATATTCATTCTCAGTTTCGCCAGTATAGGGAACAGTTAATCCACTTAACTTGTCAGCTATGTTAACCCGTTTATTTCGTGGGAACTAGGTTTCGTCGATTTCTCGTCGAGAATGTGCAGATACATGCAACTTTCGCTGAAACAAGCTTTCCTCTCAATGAAACTGAAAATATGAGGCGATAGAGGTATGGTGAACGATATTTGCCAGAACAGATTTCGATGCATCTTATCACGTGCAAATAGCAGTAGTGAAGACTAGAAAATATTGGTAGTGTTCACCTACGGAGTACGCCAAATTCGTGTGGAACCAGACCCATTTACATAAGGATGATTGAGAAACAGTTTCAAGTCCTACTTCTTACTTAAATAAGAGTTTTGAGACGAACAAGGTCAATTATCATTGAAATAACCACATTACTTTAGAGTAAACAGGATAGATGGAGTTGTTTCAGACTCGCGACTCCCTTAGGCGCTACCTAGTTTCTCTGGGAGTCCCGAACTCGGTGGGTTGAGCAGAAACGATATCGGAATTCAACTGAATCCGTCTGAGTACAGTTCTCAAAGAACAGTAACAACGCACGTGACCTGATAAATCATGTGAACTTTATGCACTTGCTTGTTGGCAAAGGTGACATTTTTACCATTTCCAAATCAATTCGTACAAAAACTGTTTTATGATCCAAAACAAATGACTACGGAATGGTTGACAGGTTCGGTATATTTAAGTGTAAAAACTAAGTCTAGAAGCCGTGTGCTAAAATATCGCACTTTTACATGCAAAGATCATTACAAAACTCTGACGACAAAAACTGATTATCCAACACAGAATGACTGAAAGTAATAGAAAAGACAAGCAGGTACAGAATACAGAAAGAAGAAAAACAAGTAGAATTAATATGCCATTCATGGCAAGCTCGAACGCTGATGAGGAGACACAAACGGTTGCAAAAGTGTGATCACGACATAAAATCTTTTTCCTCTATCACTTGGAACATCAGCCAGCGGTCGGGACATGTGAGTCTTGACAACCGCGGCATCACAAAAAACCAACCGAATAGTGGAAAGAGCACATCTGTATGAAAAGAGATAAATGGAGCAAAGTTTACCAAGTGATGTGATAGGAACATATGGAACACATTGACAGTGATCCGCTGGGTACAGCTATTGAGAACTGTCGGTTAGATGAAATTATGTGAAGCCAACCGCACCAATGGCTCCTCAGCATAAGCACAAATCGCAGCTAATAGCCTACTTGAAATCATAAGATTGCAGATCTAGCAAATATTAATCAAACAAACTTGGTCAAATGAGGTGCGATTAGTAAGCTAGGAGGTGATATACATTAAACGCACCAATATGTCAAAAGGGTTCGAGAGATACTAGAGATATCGGTCGTGATGTAAATTAGGAAGATCATGTGACACGAAGCTCCCGTGCCCAAGCCGGAGGACGAACACGGCCATGCGTGCCGGATACACCAGAACAGGATGTCAATTGTGGCGACAACTGAGAGAAAAGGAAAGAAAGAAAGAAAGATGAGGCTTGACCTGTCTTAATGGAGTTAGAGGTTTGAACACCATATGGTGTATCATCATTTGAACGCATAAGCTTGCCCAATAGACTTATTAGTTGGAATTTGGTAAAGGCGGAGACCAAAGAGGCTTGTTACGTCCATAACCAAATTCAAAACAGTTACGGAAACATATACAGGCAAACGACACGGTTGTTTTGTGGAATGAGATTATCCAAGAAGTGGATGCAATAAACAGACAGGGATTTGAACCTCAGTAAGTCAATAGCAGCATGGCGATTTGCATGGAACAATGACGTGACGATCGAAGTTAATTCAATGGTTACCTATCACACGAGGGTTGATAGTGTCGAATGACTGGGATGAATGCAGTTCACAATATACATCGGGTCAACATTCGCCGGCGACCAACAAGTTAATGTGGTACGAAGGACTAACTTAACAAAGTCGAAATATTGGCAACTTAATAACCAATCATCGTTCAAACAAAGGTTTCATGGAACTGAACTAACAATTGCAAGTTAACATCCGTGGCATTGTACGCTCAGATACGTGAGAGTATGTTAAACAAACATGTACTGACCTGACTGTTAACTGACGTTTGTTTGTTATGATCATCGATTTCGCCGGGGCGACCAGTAATGTGGAAAGGTCGGCGAAGGTCTTCTAACAAATTCCTCGCCACCGCAAAGTTACCGGACTCTGCAGCCTTGATTGCCTCTTCGGCCATATAGTTACGTAACACGATGCGTGGATTGGAAGATCGCATCAAACGCAGTCGCTCACACCACTCACGGTTTGGCATTAAGTCTGCATCTAAATACAGACGTTCAGCGTACGCATCTAGCCATATTCGCCACAGCCGAACATCACGAGCGCGTTTTTCTTCCTCTGTGATATGCTAAAACACAAGAGACAAAGAACTGAGTATACATTTCCTAATTCGTAAGCAAATAGTAGAGGAGTTGATTGATGTAAACTGAACACCACTCACAATTAGTCATAAGTCATGCACAAGTATAGAACTTTCAGTCAGCTCCTTTCAAAAAGAAGCATCAGACTATGTCCCGGTCATAACAAAGATGTACACGAACACCTATAAAAGCCCAAGTTGAGTCTATCATCCCGTTTAGAAAGGGACTCGCTGGATAGTCCGTCAAAGTGCGAAGGAGGTGAACAAATATGGGTAGTGTTAAAGTTACAGCAACCATTCACACCTTGCTACCTAACAGCAATCAATTTTCCAACAAGCTAAGGAGTCCTAGTATTTCAACGTGACTGAGAGATCCCAATCAGGAGGTCATCGAATGTAGTTAACAGAACGATCCCAATGTCGCCATCCGACGCATTCAAGTAAAACAAGCAGTATAAATAGGGGAAAGTGACTGAATGTTCAACTCGATCGTGTGCGATATGACGTCAACATGGATGCATCACGATAATGTGGGCCGGCGTTCAAATCCCGGTTATCGCGCAAAAATATACTATCCGCGGGCCCTACTAGAAGCGAAACTCGAGTCTTACGCTTTGTTCTAAAAAGGCTGATTGGAAAGTTTATCTGGATGCGAAAACTGCGATCAAATATAGGTGATATTCAATTTATGTTTCAGGGTTTCTTTTGCGCGGAAACAACGCGCCAAGACTGTTCCAATTCATCAACTGGATGTACATCAAGCCTCATAGCGAGACTGGTTCGTTTATCGATGGACTGGTTGGTAGAGTGAGAAGCAGAAATGATCGGATTTCTAGGAAGAAATATACAAGCACGCAGAGCACTGGAATTGTATAGTAATTATTACCACTAACATCATCATCATTAACAGGAATGCACAAGTGGTTGGGTAAGTGAATTAGGAGTTTAAAGGTCAATAGAGCATGTTTAGTTTTGAGCCCAGAGCAAATAAAAACCGGATTCCGTTAGGAGAAAAATAATAAAATTCTACACGTAAACAATCAATATCTCCTTAGCCTCTTCAACCAAGGAACGAGTCCCTGTGATCCTAGTAAGGTAGAGTAGTTGGATCTAGGTAGGTCAGCATGCAGGTAACAGTCTCCAATGTTGAACGTCAAACTACAATTTATGCATGTCATACAGTCCGCCAAATATTTCTAACAACTGTGTGAGGGATGACTGGTAGGTACGCGAACTATATGACTCAACCATCGAAAGCAATGAACAAACGCGAAGGTTTTGAATAAGTATCACAAATTAGTGATGCGTGAAAACAAGTTCCAAGGAATTGTACTATGTTAAGACAGGAAGACCAACTGCTTACATTTCCCTTGAAAACCATACCAGGGAATAACACACTGACCTGTAATTCATGTAATCGTACTGCCTTCTCCGCGGGTTTAAGTGTTTTGGTTTCGTTTAGTCGATCACAAACTCTTCGGTCAAAGCCAATAAGCCGAAGTAACATGTCCTGTTTGCTTTGGAGGCATGAAAAAAAGTAAAAAGAATAATCAAAACGTACTAATGTCAGATTTTAAGGTGAATATCACTCACATTTGATCGCACCTGTCGCATTCAGATAGACCACTGCGCCAGTGATCTCACATTAGGCACGACCGAACTATCAAATCTGAACGCTCAACCAATTTCGCATGTGAGCAATGAGCAGGTTGTCCGATCGTCTCGAGAAGTCAACACCGTTGTCTCACGAAAGCGTGGTTCGAGTTCAAATCTCGGCCTTGGCAATGATATGCACTACGAACGAGAGCGAAACTCAAGTTTAGCGCTTCTCTTCGAAAGAGGCTGGCTGGAAAGTCTATTCGAATGCGAAAGCTGCGATCAAATATGAGTGACGTTCAACTTGAAATTAGTCAAATTCCCGACTACTCATCAGTAACGTCAGATGTGTTGAACTAGTCACGAATAATTCAATCATGCGACATATTACAAAAGCAGTTAGTTGAAATCGCTTGACTAAATCGTTGTTCTTACGCACATTTAATAACCACTAGCAAATGCGAATTAAATACTGTGGAGTTCTATCCTGCTTATTCGGATGCGATTAGCTCAGTTTGACCAGACCCATGTGCCCCTTCCATAAGTGCTAAATCCGGATGTGTCGATAATATTCACGAATTGTAATGAAAGAAAATTTTGAACCATGTTTTCCACTTAGTAAAAATGTGAAGCTCACCTGAACAAGGAGGAAGAAAGTCAGAACATCGATCCACCTATTGTAGTTAACGGTCGTTTCAACGAATTCCAAAGAGAGGTCCGGAATGAACTGATGGACTACAAATGTCCCAATGAGTATTCGTAGGCAATCGGAACTAAAGATATGACGTCCCAGCTAACAGCTGCACCGTCGTGATTCAGCCGGAACAGCAAATGTAATTAATGTTGCTGACCCGAATCTACCCCAAGAGCACATTTCGGCTGACGATTGTGTAGGACAAACAAAACAGACGTATCCCTTCTGGGGATGCTTATTTCTCATACAAGGTTGTATCTAAGTGTTTACAAGCGATTGTTTAATTATGCCTAGTAGGTGGTCAATGGTGAATTGATGGGAACAGACCGGGATTTGAATCCCGATAACCAGCTGGGCCACACGCTTGAACACTCTGCTCAAAGTTCTTTCATTACACAGTTCAAAGAGTTCTTATGGTTCATGCTTTCTTTCGAAGTGACTCTCGATGTCTAACATATTCCACTGTATAACAGTCCCCGTAATTTTAAACCGACGGAACTGTTGTCGACATCCACGAAGGCAGCGAACATAGCTCGAAAGGTAGTTGATGCCCATCCGTTGAAAGACGTTGAAAATACGGACGGCGATTGAGAGACCTTTGGTAGACAGCTCCGCTGGTGACTGCCGTTTGGAATCTTTATACATTACAAGTAGCCCTGTCCTGCAATCTTTGGAGGGTGATGGCAAACGCAGGATCCTCTCCTGGTTCAAACCGATCAACTTTAAAGCACTACATAGCTCCTAGATTTTAAAATACCGCAAGTCATAAAATTCACTTATTTCCAGATAGTGTGAGATACACTGAAACGAACGAACACTGCAATACTGCCACTGTAGGTCGAGGGGGGTAACGCAAATGAATATGCACATATGCGATATTGCACTTTGACCTAATTTATACTTTTACGCTGATAATCAAGAATCTCCACGGTCAATCGCTTTCCCAAACTGGAATAACACTAATAAAGAGGCCTCGCAAAGTTGGAATGAACCGTTGCAACGGAGGGGCTAGTTGCAGGATTCGACAATATGGTCGGGCATCATCACGTAGATCCGTGGTTTGAAGCGGCCCCACTTGAATCAAAAGCAGTTTCATTGTGTTTGTATCCGCTCGTCAAGGAGTGTAGGAGAAGGTACTATTTGCACATGACAAAGAGTCCAGAAGGCAGCTACTGAAGGAGCCATTCGATGAAGTCTCCTAATGACCGCTTATGACTAAGCCTACATCATCAACGTCATCCGACGGATTGATGTTGACGGTTTCTAGCAAGTCACTCTAAGATTGGGAACTGTTAGCAACAACAGCTGAACAGTTGATCGCTACATGAACTCTTGAAGGCAATGAAATAACTTGGATAGGGTGTAGCTGACCACACCGCAGCATTACAGGATAACGAGTCATGAAGACCACCGGGACTGTGAAAGCAAAAGAAACCTGGTATAGAGAATTCTGGCCGATGACTTGGGAGAATCAAAAATAAAGAATTTCATGGCTAGCGAGTGAGAGAGAGCATAAGAGGAACAATGATAGAAGAGGTTGTACAGAAACTTTGTTCGAGGTGAAGGCAGCCAGTTCACTAATTGTTTGTGGTTGATCAATGCGTTGAACGTACAGGAGCCACCATCCGCTGGTTGTCGATGTAAAGAAGTATGGAATGTAAATTGGTGAGCTTGTCATGAAGCCTTAATATATTGTACTTCCTGCGAAAAAATGGACAACCATTGAAACCAACAATCTATTTGCTGCGGGGACCGTGACAGATATGATGGAAATTCTGAACCTAATTCAATCTAACTACACCTACAGGATATCAGGAGTCGCACGGGCACTCAGTATTTACATCATGGAAACGTGTTCACAACTCAATCTCTCCATTTCATTACTAAAAAATATGGATGACGAGGATACTAGTGAAAATTGTAATAAGACTGAACATGCAAGACCCCCGTTCGGGATATTCCGATCGTACAGTCCACGTGCGATACCAGTTCGCAGACTGGATTAGATGACACAACGATTATGGAACAAGTCAGATGAGGATGTGGTTCGGGTAATTCGCCAGTTGGGTATTGTCAGCACAGGTCGGTTGTGAATAGTTTTTAAACGTGTTTACGATCGAAGATATGCAAAGCGGTGGATTGGCATTCCAGAGTAAACACAAAGGAATATGACAGGTGTTGAGCACGTATGCACAAGATGTATCTGGTGCAGCATGACACTCATACAATCAAACAGAAGCAGCGAACGTAAATCTAAAGGAATATGAACGAATTTGTTCTGACGGATGGAACGTTGTGCTAATCAGTATCATTTGTAACTTAAAAGGTGAATAGCAAAACAGGATCATCGATTTAACCTACATGTCTGAGTCATTTGGTTCATAGAACTCAATAAGTTCGCCCAAGGAGCAACATTCTGCAACCAACGGGTCTGCGCACAGAGTCAAATTGTGCGACTGTAACTCCGAATGGGAGGCAGATTGAAGAGATTCTTCTAAAGCCAGGAATGTGTTGGTGAAGTCTGCTCCAGTTTGTTCCATCGTGTCGAAGAGAGATTTAAAAAACCTTTCGTCGGCACTATCGTCGGCCAGAGAAGCGAATAGTCCGAGCTATATCCATGATGTGTGGGAAAACAGGCGTTTAAACTATTCACAAAATTGATGAGAATTTTCAAAATAGAAAAGACAGTGAAAGATAGAATATCAGGACGCAGCAGACCTAGTGAAAATATTAAATCGCAAATTCTCACTGTTGATTGCATGACAGAACCCCAAAAGGTTTGATTGTAGTGGTGGCTGCTAAAGGAAGAGCCTAATGGAACAGGTCAGATGACGTTGCCAACAGTGACGAAATGGGACGAGAACTGATTAATTTCATGGTATGGACGGGAGCTGGGGATGAGAGTAACATGCTGTTGATTTTGATGGTAACACTATACTATACACACCATATATACATTATACTGTCTAAACAGGAACCATCTAGCATAAAAGTATGATATACCCGTATGTTTCTTGATAACAATGACTTATGAGACGCACACTGCATGTGAGTTAGCCTGAAAGCACCTAAACTGAAACCCCAGCCATGAGGAGATAAATATAAACTTCCCGGCAAGTGGTATGCCCGATCGGTAGTTATTACCATAAGTTATTAACCCGCGCATATAATCAATGGCAGTGGAGACCCAGGATGCACAAAACATTAACTCAACCACAGGTTTGCAAAGCAACTGGACAGTGCAGTACTTCACTAGTTGTTCAATGACACAATGATCACCCCAGTAACAGTTGTTTCCTCGGTGTGTGCACAAGAGGGAACAAACGACTGTGTATGGGGAATTCCCAGTGTTTCGAATTGTGGCATCCGTGCATACCGTTGTCCGCAGGTCACCTGTTCACCCATGCACGCGCGTGTGCCCCCCCCCTCTCTCACCTCGGCCCCGAACGATCCAATCGTGTTGCCCACACAAACGATTGGGTGACTGCTTGTCTTGTCTATGTCTCACTATTATGATGTCATCCCCACGTGTTCGCTATTGTCGTCACGTGTTCATTCTACTCTGGGCCGACTACGTGTCAGGGCTCGCAGTTTAACGTGGCTCTAAATTGCAACACGAATAAACATCAAAAGGGGTGAGATTTCGAATGTTGACCGTTGCCGAAGCCATCAGCATCCGATTGCGTAACCCTGACCTCTGCGCTCAGAAGAAGTTCGTGCGGACACTCAACCTCCCCTGGCCCACAATCAGTCAGGCCCATGATTCGGAACAGTGATCACGTAACTGATAACAAACATGTCGTCCTTAACCTATATTGACCGTTTATCTGACTCACATTAGTCACTGTTTTCATATTTATTGTGTTGTAATTAGCCTGATGATCAAACACAGAAAACAAGTCTTGTTCGCTACTCTGTCGTTCTCAAAACATCATGAACTCAGAAAAAAGAAGGGTTGTTGGCATCACATCTGCTCTAGAAAGGCTCAGCTTAAACCTCTTCATTATCCGCCAATCAATATTCGAGAAAGAACAACAAAAATGTTTCCAAAATGAAATTGCAAATACCATTCAAGAATGGGGCAAGGGGTGTCCAGCAAAAAATCCAGTTTGCCCAGGACACGTCAACTTCCTTCAGTTGTTCAATTTCCCGCTTTCTTGTTAAACGCGCTTGAATTCTTGATGTTGCCTTCTGGTCCCGGCAATCCAAGGGAAGCCGTCTTGTGAACTCACATCTAATCAACAGTTCGAATCCCTCTTACCGACGGCTGACGAAACTACTTTACGATTTTGAATATCCTCATGCGTTCACCAGAAGTAAAAGGCAGTTTCACGAACAATTTGTTTTTCGGCACCGAGCTGATTGCACAACCTATATTGCTACGGTTGTCAAGCGAGAACAACCATAGGCAATTTGCCGCATAATTACATTAAATGATTCTGAATGGAAAAATGTTGGTTTATCTAACATTGGACCACAAAGGAAAAGGGTTGGCTAAACTCGCGACCTGAAGAACAAGCAACATTATACGCATCTTCGATTCTGAACCGTACCCGTGAGTATGGGGCTGACGTCAGTTGTGACAATGATGCACGAAATAACAGAATAATAAATCAGCACAAATATGTAGCAAAGAAAAAAGAAAGGGAACAAACGAGCAAAAACAAATGAGTCTCACGAAGCAGAAGAATCAAAGGGCTTGGGGATACACGCTCGCTAACGACAGCGAAAGAATGTCATATCATAGTGTTCCCAACCCACTGTATAGATGGTCGCGAACTCCCCTACCTGGTAGACAGCATCTACCAAGCGTGTTAAGCGGAACGGTAACAACTTTCATGGTCCGTGGCTCCCAACAATCTTGCGGCATTTTTTAAACATCGGTAGTTACATTGAACAATGCGCGGTGCGGAAGACAACCCATTGGCATACGGAGTAAGTGACCCAACTGGAGAAGATTGTGCAATTTCATCATATTAGTTAGCAGTCGCGGACTTGCATATTTCGGAAAAACGCTCCGATGAACTGTCGTGCTATTCACAAAGCCAGTCCAATTGATATTGGTGGCGACAACAGTGATCAAATATAGAGAATCTACATCCATCTTCCGTATGAATGGGCCAGGTCTCTCATCCATAGTGCAAAACTGAGCGCACACACGCATTATAAACTCCAACTTTAGTCGACAAATGCCTTTGTGATGCCACAAGTGACGGAGGTTGGCGAATGTATTGAGGATTTTCGTTATCCCCGAGGACACCTTGTCAGCAGTACAAGCTGAGGAGATGACATTACGACATAATGGGATCATGCATAGTCGTAGAGACGATCGGAGGCAGATATACAGAGAGGACCCATACACAAATGTAAAATAATACTCGTGTCGATAAACGTAATGGTAACAGTAGTGACGACAATATATAGAAAGTAGCGTTGTATCACGCGTCTTCGAGCTCAGCTACTAGCGTGTGTGGGCATCATATACTAGTCGGTAAACGCGCATGAGGATTACTCGGTGCATGCGCGCGTGCGTGTGTGACCTGGCAGCTGGTAAGTCGACGTCTGTTCCTCAGATGTATCGTTCAGGTACATTTCGTGCAGGGTTGGTGCGTAGCGTGTGCGCTACAAACTTGCGTACTGGACTAGAAGTGTCTGGTTCTGTGTATGTGTAAGTTACTAGTGTATGTGTACTGTCTGGTCAGACTCATGAACGTGTTTATGTATGTGCTTACGTTTCCATTCACCGGTCCGGTTCCTTACGGTCAGTCAGCAAAGCACCTGCATAGGTATTCACCCGACTTCATGTGATCAGTACACGTCCTTGGGGTTAGCGGCGTAGGTGGCTGTTTTTTCGCACCACAGACGGTGTATGCATGTGTTTGCAAGTGAGGGGTTGGATGAGGCTGGCTCTTCATACCAGAAAAATGTCACTGGTTTCAGTCCACTGCCATCCACCCGTTGCCTACGATACAGACTCTTGAGCTAAAAGTTTTGGCTGAGAGCCCAAGCGTTCTACTGATTTGATATGGACTTCCTGGCAGTATCCCAAGCCCGCATAAACGATGACGATGCAGCATGAACCGAATAACATACTGCACCGGCCGTCGCGCAAGACACGCCGAGTCGCTCTATCTGCTATTCTCAGCAGGGTGGATAGGTGAAAATATGCTACTGCCAAACCTTCTTCCAATGACCCCTACAACATGAATCCCAGAGAAAACAACGCTCAGGCAAATCTCAGTAACATGAAGTCCAACCTGAGAAACGCTCTGGGACACAAGGCGCTGTCTGTCTGGAAAATGGAAAGTGCGCACGCTGCATCGCAGGAGCACAAGACGGCCAGAATACAAAACTGCAATGACCGCTACGGAAGTGAACATCTACAGCATTGGTGTCGTAGTCTTGACTAAAATCATGCTTGCAAACCAAGACAGATAGCCTCCGGGAATCATGTACTGGGTGCACCTTCTACTGTACAGGGTAACCAGCAGACGATACTCGAGAGCATGGTGCCTGTTTCGCGGTTGCTGACCGCATCGATTGGTGATAAGCATCAGCTCCGGAATCATGTCCACACTTCCGTGACTCAATCGAGGTAAGTCTACCGCATTTTCTAGTATCTATGGTCGAACCATGTGTCACACTGGTGACAAATAACCAGTTCTGGGATCAACTGTCTGCTACAATCCACTGGACATCACTGAGTGTCCGACTGTCTGATCTATGTGTATTTAGCGCATTGGTTGAGCGCGACCAAGCAAAATGGCCGGGAGTCTTCGGACCCCACGGCATTGGTTCAGTCAACGAGTACGGTGATTGTTTGCTCCAAACGTATGTTACTCACAATTTGGCTATCACAAACAATTGATTCCAACTCGATGCGAGCAACATCGCGACGTGGACCTATCCTCGAAGCGGCCATCATCCTTCACTTGATTATGTGATCGTGCGACAATAAGCCATTCGCGAAGCGCGTATCACGCGAGTGAAGCGCGGGTCTGAATGTTGTGCGGATCTTAGGCTGATCAGGACCGAATTGCTTATTCATGTATGCAAATCTGTCTATTGTAGGTCATCCGGACAGCGGCAGAAACTAGACGTTAAACAACTGGAGAACTATGAGACAAAGACTGCCTTTCAATGTACAGTTGCTGTTCGTCTGAAAGTCAGTCTTGTACACACTATCCTTAATGGTATGTGGCAACATCTCACGGAAAAGACCAAACAGCAGCAATCGAGCTGATGAGCATTCAGCGCCAGAAACGTCCGGGCTGGTTCCACGATAACAATGCAGCTATCTCCAACTTGATATGTGAGAGAACTGCGGCGTTCGCTATCTCCATAATGGACGCAGACAGCCGTAACAAAAGTCACATTTGGGAGTATTCGCCGTCAACTCGCTCAACGGCTCCGCGGAAGAAGGGACGATTCGTAGAAAAAGTAAGGTCAGTTGACGCAGGGTTACGTCGACCGCCGACATCACAAGAAGTTCGGGGATTCGCTTAAGGCGATTTTTGGTCCATCCGTCCAGTCTACCAAAGCACGGATGGGTGGGGACTGATTTTTCCTGCACCCAGCGAGAGGGCATCATGAAAGTCCGGCACAATCACTTCGGTAGTCCATTAAACCACAGGGTTATCATTGACCGGGTGATTGCGAACAGCCTGCTAAAACAAAATATCAAAGCGTCACTATCGCTCGCTCTCAGATTTAACAAAGATGGAAAGGACTAATAAACAGCTGGCAAACGGGAAGGCTGCAGCTGGAAATGGGTTGCCAGGGGAACTTCTGAAACACAGCGGCGTGGTTCTGGAAAGTAGCTTGCACCAGTCAGTTTACTCAAACTGGGAGCAGGAATCAGTCACTCAAGAGTTCAAGGATGCCCTCATAATGTCCTTGTTTAAAAGTAAAGGTAGCAACCGAGGCACCGACAGCTGCCCGGGCATCAGTCTTCTGAGCTGCGTTGAGAAAATGCTAACAAGAGTCCTAATGGAATGACTCAATGCGGAAGTTTGGGAAGTCAGTTTCCGAAGGGCAGTAAAGATTTGGCGCGCATTTCACAACAATCGACGTGATGTTCGCTGCTCAGTAGACCCGGAAGTGCCGTGAAAGCAGCCAGCTGTCGTACGCCCTACTTGTGAATTTCACCAAGGCATTGGACTCCGTGAGTTGTGAAGTTGTGTGCTTGAATGTCCAGATAAGTTCCTTAATTTAACTAGAATGTAACAAGCAGGTAAGGCGAAGGTGCAATCGTGCGAATCAACCTCTGATGATTTTGACAGTGTCACTGACGTGAAACAAGGCTGTGTCCTAATCCAAATCCCATTAAGTTTGTGGTTGACCACAATGCCAACAACAGTTGCTCTTCAGAACTCTGAGGACAGTATGGAAACTCAACACCGCGCGGGTGGCTGCTTGTTAGTTAGTCGATGCTTCGGTGATCCAACTCAGCTACGTACTTCAACAGTGTCCGCGCTGTTGTGTGCAGATAATAGAACGTTATTTGCACACGGTAAAAAGGACCTTCAACGACTGTCCAAGGCTCTCATGATCGCGGCGCTCAAAGTTGGACTGGATACCAACGCAGATATTTCCTTTCATCCAGCTTTCTCCAGGCGGAGGTGTTATGCCTACACCTGGAATCCGTATCAATAGAAACATCGTAAATAGCTGGACACACTTCTGCCACTTGGGTAGAAATCTGTCGACAGATATGTCCATGGATCGCGAGTTGCAAGCCTGTGTGGCGAAAGCTAGCGCCCCTTTCTGAAATCTTGAAAGACCGCAGCCTGAGGATAAAATCGCAGCTGCTTGTCAAGTGCTCACTATTGATTTCCAGGTTGTTGTACGGCAGACAGACTTAGACATTGTGTCAACACAATGTGAGATATCTGGACCGCTTTCACCTGCAATGTCTAAGAAGTACCTTGGGTATTTCGTGGTCAGAGAGGGTACCGAACATTGACGTACTTCGTCGAGCGGGCAAGTACGAGACTGAGGTCATGCTGACGTCTAGTCAGATTCTTTGCCTAGGATACGTCCGTAGGAAGGTTAACGAACAGATTCTGAAGCAGTTGCTGTAGGGCCAACTGAAAGCAGGTAAGCGAAATTATGGCGGCCAGAAGTTGCGTTAGTAAGATGTTATCTGAGTAAGTCTTTCGCATTGCGATAACCACCTTAGATCTAATAAGGACTTAGACTTGAACCAGACAGTCTGAAGTAATACGATCCGGAGAGACGTCCGAAATCTTAATCAGCAGCAACTACACAGCCATGAACGGAAGCGCCCGGTACGCAAAGCACCATCGGTGTCATAGATCGCGGTGACATGACTATATGGCGTTGCGATGTGTACAATCAAGAATGTGGTGGCCGTCTGAGATCAGTAGGCCATCAACTTACTCACATTAAACTGTCAGCGAAGAGATCAGTACGTCAATCCTAAGTAAGTCGTGTCAGTTATATCCACCTCTTTTGTTCGCATCGAACAATGACCACCATCAGTTGACAACTCACCCGCTCTCCTTTTCAGAAACTTGAGTCCTTGTGATCTTCTTCCCTTCCTCTTCCTCCGCTGTTTGGTGAATTGTTTGATTAATGGTTTGTCTGTGTTTCAATCCAAGTGTAGATTTCATTTTCCATGCTATCCTTTCTAGAGTGAACCACTTCCTGCATTATATTTCCGGTATTTTTCCTCCTTTGGAGTCTGTTTGTTTTTCCTGAGCTGGAGGTTTCATTTTCGTGCTAGCCTACAAATTGGCTAACCAGCACTGGCCGGCTGGACATAAGGGCTTCAATCACATGTCTTCTAGTCTTATTCCCTCGCTCTTACGTTGAATGCGTAGTGTGCGGATGGAACCGCAAGTGGTGCAGTGCAAGCCATTTGTGGAGAGTGTTATGCGTAAGTGTTCCTTGGCTTCGCTCATTGTAGCAGGCTAGTCCCAATCGGATGCCGCCAATCGTGTATACATTCCCAATTCACACACGACTGGGAAGGTAATCAACTCAACAGCAGTTACGAAAGTCACCTAAAATAGTATCCTGTTATTTCCCACGACTATGGTGTCTGCTTGTTGAATGACACCCAATAAGGATGAAAAGCCACTTCGTCCATCGCCAAACACATGCCGAGTACGGGTCAGACACGAACCCGCTGTACCAGTCGTCAATCTACTCGACTAGGTGTCGCATCCCGGGTACCGTAAACAACTGAACAAAAAAGTACGACGCGGAGAGTACGGGTGCGAATTGAAAAAGTGATGTTTTCGTCATAAGAATATCCGAATCATAACGTAAAGCGTTGCTGGTCGGTCAGAGAGCAATCATCCTAAATACACCGTTACTCTGAATGGAGTGTATTGATAGTGAATGTGAACGCAGCAAGTCCCTGCAGCCCAAACCGATGACGCTGTGATCCAGGAAGACCAACTCACTCGTACAGATTTGATTACCATCCTCTTACAGTGTGAGAATGATCATGCCGTTGTTCAATCGTTTACATCAAGTTTCAAGACGCGCAGTCTTCCCTCTAACTAACTTACTGCGACAAAATCGTGATTCAACAGTCCCTCTTCCACATTCCAATGAACAGCCAAACTTTTGTCACTGACAGCCAACAGGCTGAACTTGATGAAATTGCGCTGAGTTGAGTAAAATGGTGACTGGATGAGTGAGCGGTATTCTGCAGAGGTCACGCAACCGATCGGTACCGAGAAGTCGGCGACCACAGCCTGTTTTATTCATCCTGAGGGGAGTGGATTTCAGTCAGTTTGCATGTAGAACACAGCAAGTTGCTGACGACAGCCATACTTCTTTCATGTAAAATCTAGGCTTACCAGCTAACTTTAACTACATTTGACTAGTTTTTATGTGGCAGTGTGCATATATATATATATATATATAGTACTATGATGTCCAGTGCTATGATAGAATACGCAATTGGAGAGCTTGGTAGTCAAAAGTCGCCAGAAGGATACGAAAAAACTCGTGCTTGTTGATACTGATTGAGTACATATACGCGACGAACGTTCACCACACACCCTGCTAATGTGTACAACATGCTTTGAAATTAATAGATAATAACTTAATGAAAACGTATTTTCCAACGACTCCATTGAGTCTGGCAACACGTAAGGCCACTCACCAAACGATGTGAACTTCAAGCCTGTTGTACGTAACCGTTCAAAAACAATTTTGCAAAATGAAGGACGTTATCGTTTTTTAAACAGGCCCATCACCCAAAGAGACAAAGTAAATCAGTTCATGTCAGATATTTTACTACGACGGTCCACCGTCAATAGCAATGTGTGAGAAAACCGGAACAGCGACACAAACAAATATTCAAAACATACTTGCCGACATACGCATTAGCCTTATTTACCTCGGGTTCCTTTACAACAGCAATAGAACTCCTAAAATGTCAAAACCAGGTAAAAACAAATCAAATGGTTTACCAAACAGCACAATGGGTATTAGCTGCAGGCCAGCCAAATTGCGAACGTGTAATACGTTACTCGTAAGTAGTTAATTGTGAAACGAAATAAAACTATCGCTGTACCCAAGGGTGAACTTCCCGACACGTCAAGTAACAGAATGAAAATCTAATAGCATAACAACGCACTGTTGGTGAGAATTCAGACACCAAACAGCACGGTGAAGAAATTGAACGATTGTTTTTGGTTACCATCGCGACAATGACTTAGTGTGCGTTTCTGAGCACGAGACAAAAAACACTTGTTTTGAGGCGAACTAAGTAACATCCCAATCTGATAGTTTACAAGATGTCGAAGCTGAATAGACAGAACACAAATCTGCAGCATACATTTCACGTTCGCTACTAACTCTACGCTATCTGTGCACCGGCAATCACCCACCTTCTTTTTCATTCGATGCACATAGCACCGCCTGAATGTCGACATGAAATTGACATCTAAGATACCACGGTACTGATCCATCAACTTTGACTGTTTATCTTGATAAAGTGACGCATCCTCTAGTTCAACTGAAGACAAAGTGGCGTCCAGCGTGGCGCGAACCAAACACTCGGCCAAACGGGCGCAATTCCAAGCGCAAATTGATGGCTGTTGTGCGTAGCTATAGCGGCCATCCGTATCAGACGCGTTGCAAACGTTATCCCACGTAAAACGATCCATGAACCCAAACGGACCGTAATCAATTGTGAGACCGATGATGCTCATATTGTCTGTATTCAAGACCCTGGAGAACAAACAAAAATTTGAACCAAAAGCCAACATAGCATTACTACTATCGTGTACATGGTGAAAGTGCGGCGCTTAATTAGTGCCGGCAAGTTCAGCATTTACAATAAACACAGCAAACGGAATAGGAGGCAGCGGGAAAAGTTTGCCAAACAGATGAAGTATAAAGAACTGGATGATGATTATGTGAAGCTTGAAAACCAACACAGCAAAGCTATCGGCCGTTGATAATCACAAATGTGTGGGCACAATCCAGCAACCAACAGGAAAAGCTTTTCTTCGGATTTCAGGTTTGTTGCTAGATGACATGTTATATAACATCAAGCGGTTCAAACCGAGGCTTATGCCCAGAAGATTGCCGCTGATAATCGACATTGTTGCGACTGAATTCACTACCGCTCAATGAAAAAGAACACATGTGATGTATTGCTTGTCTGTGAAGATAATAGTTGACAGTGCTGTGTATTTTGCCAACAAGGACCCGCCATAGCAGTCACTACACAACGCAGTACGCGATAACATTACCCACACATAACTTGATTTGAATGGTGTGAGCGAAAAACCCTTATCACATCATCAACCTAAACTGTCCGCGATGAGTTTGTCATAAATTGGATATTCAGAAATACCGCAAACTGTGAGCGATATCGAGGAATGACAGTGTTTCGGAAACTTTATCTTCCATAGAAATCACTAACCCATGACAAAATCCAACGGTCTGCCAACAAGCCACTAGTTCCGCTGTTCGTCTGACAACTTGTTCAAAGAATGACAAGCAGACAGTGCTCCACTCGCTTGAGGCTCGTATCGACCAGATCTGAAGAAAGCATGTCAAAATGAACACAAGTTTACACTACCAGACTTTCATATTATCTCAGTTCAATTACTTAAATGTCACTCTGCAACGGCTCAGAATCGAGAAATTCGCTGTTAGATAGTAACCGATAAAAACACGTACAACTCCATGATTCGACAGACGAAACACGGCATTTTTATCAGTGGGATAAGAATCACTAGCAAAGGAAACTCTTGACATCACCGAGTTCACAAAAGGTGTAAAGAATTTCGAGTTTGTGAAAAAGACAAACAGTACTCAACTTTCCAAGTACCTTAATAACGCTGTATATCAAAGATTAAGCGAATCACATGTCGCAAACAAACAGTTACATGCTCAAAGTTAAGTAATTAATACAGAACAGTCAGAATCACAGAATCGCGGAACCGTCAAATTTCAAATGGATTCCTCCTGGAAGTGGAGGTAGAGTGGTTAACGTTGTATATTTGTGTAAACTCGAACACGGATATAAATCAGTAAGGGAATATATGAGGTTAAAAGTTTCCTGAAAGTAAAACATATGTACACTAAATTTACTGTTGCTTAGTTGACAAAACCATGTAGTGTACAATGGCATGCACACCTCGTTAAAGGTTCCCATTGAAAATCCTTTGAATGACTACGGCGCACACAGAAGTCTGCGAAAAAGTAGACAGCGTAAATATCTATAAAAGAGCCCAAAATGAATTATATCTCTAAGAACAGATCACAAATAAATGGATTATAACACAAGTTCATACGAGCCCAGAGTTCACTAACTGTTGGCGTTAATGGCCATCCGCAACACACGGGTTCCTTCTAATTTACCGACCGTAAATGTAACATGCCTAAAACAGCCAACAATACAGTTTCATTAGTCTCGAATCTTGATGGAAAGAAACGAGACAAGGTGAGTAGATAAGAGTACGAGTGAAGAGCCTGTAGACAAAACATTTCATCTGAACAAGGGCATTAACAGGAACAACCTATAATACCAGTTGTAAACATGTGACTAGCAGGGAAATTAAACAGTAGTCATCCGCTTTTTCATTCTCTTTAATGCTAATCACAAATTCAAAACTGATGAATGTGTGAGGTGAATTCGTCGCGATCAGTATCTTCTAACTACCTCATTCACACGGTGGTCCACAAGCTCAGCTAGGAATTAGGGAATGTAAAACAGAGGCAAAAACTAAAGATAAATTAGGCGAACGCTCTCAACATTATCACGGTGCATTTGCCTCGGGATAAAAGTTTTCCATCACATAGGCAGTCAACTGCGGAAGGATCGTGTGATTTCCAAAGCTTGGCCCGCGGCGTCCAGTCAACACATCAGGCGGCTTCGTAATTTCGAACGAACCAAACCTACAAGGAGTGAGTGGCATGAGAGAAAAAAACGAATTACTACGGTTGTCAGGATGCAACTCTTTTAAAGTGAAGAAGCTGAAGAAGCAGATGCAAGGAAGAGCATAACTGCTAGAAAGAATTCAGTTACAAAATCGAATCCCTTTGGTGGAGCGAACAATAACGTTGCTATATGACAAAATCAAAGTAAAACTGAATCGAACCATGAATGGCATTTGTTTTTGAAGATTCATTAATAAGGCTACTATCATCTTTCACAGTTTTCGGTTTTAGTCACCCAGCGGTAGTCCATAAGTACAATTTTTCCCGGATGCTCTAGTATAATGCTAGAAGTTAAATATACAAATGATTTGTGGGTTCCGGCACGAAACACACCCTTACAAACGGTTTGTGAGTAAATCACTTCACAAGGGTATATACAAAAGTGTACATCATTTCAACAGTGACTCAGGCGACCACAAAGGTTGATGACATAAGTTAGAACTTCGCAGCATAGCTAGTGGGGCGTTTGTCGCGCCTGTGCATGCTGCTTCTGTCATTGGCTCGAAGTCAGTCGATGCCCACATTTTCGCAATAGCGTTTCTTCCAACTAATTACAATCTTAGTTGGATATCGAGTTACTAGTAACAATATCCACAGGAATGATGAAATAACTGCTGATTTATGACGGATATTTTTGGAAAAGGAGATGGGATATAACAACCGGGTACATCAATATCTGTTTAACAGACAATCGGATGATGCTGGCAGCGATGGTCTGGATCGCCCTGTAGAGGCTCGGTGGACTCGCACACGCGAATGTAACGCAGGTAATTCGGTTGTGCCTGATGTGAGCTCGATGGCGTAAACGGTCACAGAGCTGATCCACGATAATGTGAGCCGAGGCTCAAATTCCAGCACGAGAGGATATATAGGGATATGAGAGCCCTAACAAGAGTGAAAGGCGAGACTAATAATTTTTCTGAAGGAAATATTTAGTCTATGTAAACACTAAAATCCCGATCAACTGCAAGTGATGTTTAATTTATATCAGCCGAATTCCCCATCGTTCACCGCTAATCAAAATAACTTTTTAACAAAAACATCGCAAAAATGATAGTAATTCAAAACTTAAACGGGTATCAATGAACTCCTAAAATGATGTCATTTTCTTACCAGAACTTCGTTGGGAAATTCGTGATATGACACAAAAACTCACACCGCAAAATTGGCACTGTCGCAGACCTTTCGACATATTGGTAAGGTTTAATAAAATCTACAGATAAATGACTACCACCTTTCGTAGATGCGCCGTACATGAGACGAACAGCTCGCCAATCAGTCTGTACGGCTACGAAGTAACCAGATAAATCGATGTGGCACTCAAAAGGGAACTGATTGCTGGATAACAAAGCATTGGAGGTTGAGCTCAATGAGAACACAGAGGGGTTGCGCACTTCATTTTTTATTTTGCCTGTCTTAAGCCACAAGAAAAGGTCAACACATGGGCGAATACAAACGAGTTGAAAATGTCCAAATCATCAACACAAGATGATGGTTATTTAGAGCAGTGCAAAGAGAGTTAGGTGCGGGTAGTAAAGCGAACCAATTTCCGTCTGCAGAGTACTGCATACTAAATTGAAGTAACCGGGATAAAAAAAGGGTTGCAACTGAGATGCCTCGTATAACCACAGCGCGTTGATATATCAATGGTCGCTTCTGCGAGTTAATGTATCCTATAAACTGTTTACGTTGAAAAGTGTGGACGGTAAGTCAGATGAGAAGCAAAGAATGGCAATGGTACGACACGAGAGATAAACGAAAAAGGGTTCGTGCGCAAAGGCTGGGTAGTGGATGGAAAATGGCTTAGAAGCGGAGAGGCAGACTAACGAATGGACAGAGGTGAATAATGTGAACGAGTGTATGTAACTCAAAGTCCAAGTAACCTAATCAAAACTTGAAGCGCAAAATCAGGTAGCTTTTTCAAACCATTTCCAAATGGGCAAGAAGTAAAACGGCAAGAAAAGCTGCGTGAAGAGTTATGTGAACAAGGTCGTCACTTAATTCCACATGCAAACATTTAGAGTGCAACAGAGTACAGTCACAACCTCTGCCACATGAAGTGTTTCAGTTTCGTTTTCGAAGGTCACACGAAAAGCAACCGTGGGGTGCACCTTTCGTCTGGTCCCCTGAAATGACTTGGTGAGCGTACTCATGACACAACTTGTCTGCAAATTTCTGAGCTGTTTGTACGGATGTTCTTAGGCACATATGGTCAAAAACCTCAAGGTTTTTCCCGTCTACTCAGGACCGCAAACAGTCGAAAACGCAAATTACGCCTGAGTTGATTAACAGAAATACCAGGCCCCTTTGTAACGTGCATAGGACACGGGCAGTTTCATCCAAAAGGCAGTCTGACAGCACTGCATCTGTGTGGGACAGCGAATTCTAAACGACCCTTAGTTAGGGCTGAAGTAACATCATCTTTTAACAATAAGGATGGGTATACGATGCGGTTATTGAGCAGACAGGTTTAGAGTGCTTCTCAGTGGATCATCTAGTGTATGTATTAGTTAGCACAGCTTCTCACGGTAAGTGCAGATTGTTTTCAAACCGGCTTTTGTGGCAATTCTCTATGACAATCCTCAATGAAGCAAAAACAAAAAAAATGGATGGCGGAGACAATATCAGCGATAGACGGCTAATTTATGCGATAACTCAAAACTACCCATTGACTCGCAACAGACTGATTTCAATCACTGTGTGATAAGTACTTCAAACATTTTCAGCAATCTATAAGTTCGTGATGTCAGAGTGCTGTCAGGTGCCACTTCCGCCAAAATGATTTTGTGGAAACCACTTTCCGACAAGGACCTTTCAGTGCATAAATCTGTCAAATCTTTCTCGTCTGCCTACCTCTTGAGTAAGTGGACACGGTTTGCAAAAGCCACTTAGCAATTCAAATTCTGGTTTGATTATTTAAACTCCGGATTGCTGAACTGTCGTCTTTGTTTCTCATACTGGCTGGTATACCCATCTGACCAGGCCGTTGCACCTTTGCCAATTCGCATTCACATCATGCACAGTTTACAATAAGTTACATATGTGACCGCTGAGATGAGAACACAACGTCGTGATATGTGACAACTTACGTTCCGACTTGGTTTCCTCTAAAAAAAATCGGAGGAAACCACTGTCTTAGGTTAACTAAAACAAAAATCAGAAGCAACTTACCGTATAAAAGTTGGTGCCACGCGGCATGTGATGGAGGCGCGCTCCATAACGATGTTACCTGTATAGAACACGTCTCGTGAAACCAAGGTATCCGACGTAATCACACTGGCCGCGCGGGTTGTTGGAATGCCAAGATGATACATGGCCTGACAAGAAAGCGTCGAAAATCGTTGTGATGGGGAAGTTCTGGAAAAAATCAACTCAACTCACGCATGTGACAAAAAAGTGTTCATTACTAAACATCAAGCTACCATAACGGATAGATCCTATCTTCACGAGTTCATGGGTTGTTAGGTTGCTTTGTTGCTTCAATTCATTCACAAGTTTTATCCACAGACATTTGGGTAGAACGTGTTGACAACCCAGATGAACACCATTCCGAATCGTGAGTCGTTCGCGTGAAGACGACACCAACCAACGCAAGTTGATGACCACAGCTAACGACAGTTGGCCATTTCAATCTTAAGAAGCAAGCTAGTTTGTAAGGTCACCGGATTAGTGCGGTATTAGAAGAGCATGGGGTTCCACGGGGGTGGGGATCGAACGACACCAGAAATGCAGAACCTGCCATATATTTATTTTCAAGCTGACCATCACCCACATTTGATTGCAGCCTTCGCATTCAGATAGACTTTCCAGCCAGCCTTTTTCGAAAAGAAGCACTAGACTCGAGTTTCGCTCTCATATCCTTACCACGCATATCCTTACCACGGCCGGGATTTGAACCCCGAATTGGAGTTAACAGGGAGTAATTGTGTCTCCTCTCGAGAGGATCGGGCAACCTGATCATTGCTCACAAGCGAGAGTGGTTGAGCGTTCAGATTTGATAATTCGGTCGTGCCTAATATGAGGTCAATGGCGTACTGGTCAACACGGTTGCCTCAAGATTGGAATGGCCGGAGTTTAAATCCCGGCCGTGGCAAGGATATGCACTACTGACGAGCTCTAATGAAAGCGAAATTCGAGTCGAGTGCTTCTTTTTGAAAGATGCTGGCTGGAAAGTCTATCTGAATGCGAAGGCTGCGATCAAATGTGAGTGATGCTCAACTTGAAAATAAACCGAATCCCCGACTACTCAACAGTAATATATTTATTTCACAGACCATCCGCGGACAGAGATCATAACAAACGAACAGCGATCATCTGACAGGTTCGTAACGTTTCCAAAATAGTGAAGAACACGGATACCAACAAAGACACACGAGCAGATATGTAAAAGCAATATGAAGTGTCACACGTTCGATACAGCACATCCTGCACATCAATGGTTGAGTAGAAGTGCTCAAAGCTAAGATGGCGACCGGGCGAAAGCGACTTACAGAGGGGGAGTACACAGCGATTAGGCATAAATTCACGTGACTGATACAAGCGATTATGAACGCTCGGCAACTAGTCCCTCAAGAAGGACATCTGGAGGATAAGATAGAAGGCGGTTAGCATGGCCAAAGACAATAATTCATATACACAACTTTCAGATAATCAACCTTTCTCCTCGATAGCGCCTCTTTCTAGAGGACAACGATCTTAGACGATCAAGATGAACCAAAAATTAAGAAAAGTTCGCGAAGAAAGCTTCAACATTATATTACATCCTTGACCCTGAATTTACACTTCTCATTGGTTATTCGGAGACACTGACCACTATTTTTGGTAACTGTCATTTAACCATCTTGTAACGGAACATTTGTAAGCCACCGTGAACCTTATGTATAGATCCGTGAATGTTGCATTCAAGAAAGTCCATGTTTTCGGACGGAATTAAATGACTTCTACCACTCATCTGACTTGGGGGCGGGCAGCGGTATCAAACGACTTGTTCATCTAAACGAAGGCTAGTCGTTTGCTTACCTTAACGCGGAAACTTCAAGTTCCATCGTAGGGCAATTAATCTCAGTTGGATCCAGCATTTTCCTCAGGCGTTTACAGTAACAAACACGGAAAGCCGTCAACCCTCATAGGAACATGTGCAAGACGAACGAAAGATGATGGTGTGATATACAGATTCCTGAAGTTTTCACCCTTTTTGGGCATTACCAATAGAAAAGATCTAAGGGAACAACGTAACAACACCTAGTGTACAGTGAATAATGGAACGGAGTAATCAGAAAGCACGGCAAACGGTACGCTTTGAGACACGGCGGCAAAGAAGTCAAGGTTTGATAAACAACCAGAAGAGACCGCCGTACACATTACACATTCTGCCATAGTGATAAAACTAATGAGTACAGAGAGCTGACGGACCATGCTAGTACACGATATTGAGTTAAGACGCTGAGGGAGAAGAGTATTATCGAACATTCGCAGACTACTTGTAATCAAGCGCATTCGGTTTCAGTGTTATGCTACAATGTGGAAAAGTCGATCTGCGTTGAGTGAGAATACCCGATCCCATCAACAAAGGCCGTTCGAATGCCAATCGTTTTGTCGTCGAAATGTCTACCACAGCCACAACTAGGATTGCTTAGGACGCCAAATCAACCAACTTGGATTGCTATTTAAATGGAAAGTGAGCAAAACATTGTTCACATTTGTTAACCGCTTAGTAGAAAGCATGCTGCGAAGAACTGCTCAGGTGAGAGCTACAAATGACCGATATGAGATGACCACTGTAAACTGAAACAAAACAGACTTCTTCGTAGCAAACCTGGTGAGTGCTTTCGCATAGGTTTTCACTTCCACTAGGTGTCCAAAATGGGAAAGGCAATGAGAACAGCAATCCTGGTTACACGAACAATTCATTACAAGAAGGTATATCTTATCCGAAGAAGTATCTTTTGCCACACGGATACGGGGAAAGTTAAGAAATGGACAAACGGATTGCAATCAACGCGACAACTTATCAACCAACTTGTACCGTAAAAAGGAGTATATCCTGAATCGTGCAACTCAAGTTTACTTCACCCCTCGAAACCGACATCTACGTTTAAAACTAGCCGTAGCACATAATGAAAACCTGCAGTAGCACACAAAACGGTACATTAACGCATTCAGTCACACTTTAACCTAAGGCAAACACTGCGCTCATCTGCTCTGGACATCGCAAGGGTGAACTGCTAAGATAATCAGTGCGATCAACAAAAAACAGCCTAAATACTGATTAGAAAATAAAACTAGCGAAAGAGTATTCCCGGTTTTCATATAAATTGAACATCACCCCCAGACGATCGCAGCTATCGCATTCTTACAGACCTTGCAGTCGGCCCCTTCGAACAGAAGCGCTAGACTCGAGTTTCGCTCTCATTAGAGCTCGTCAGTAGCGCATATCCTTGCGACGGCCGGGAGTAAGGTGAGGTCAACGGCGAAGTGGTCAACAAGGTTGCCTCATGAAAGCGCGGCTCAAGTTTAAATCCCGGCGGTCGCAAGAATATGCACTATGGACGAGCTATAAGGAGAGCAAAACTCGAGTCCAGTGATTCTTTTCGAAGCGGGCCGACTGTAGTCTATAAGGATGCGACAGCTGCGATCAATTGTGGGTGATGTTCAACTTATATGAGAACCAAAATTACCATTCGTCAGTATTCCTGGTTCACTGCAAGTAGACAACATACACATAGATACAATGCAAACATCAATATCCGTTCGCCACCAGGGTTAAGATTATTGACGGAGTGACGGAATAAGATGCGCCTCACATCAGTGATTGAAAAGCGCAACTAAGCATGACGGCAATCCAAGAAAAACTGTGTTCAGAAACTGGACACGTGGAGACCTACTGAAAGCAGCAGCAACAATATTTAAAGAAACTATTCTCGAGAATCGCAACCGAAGAAAGTCAACATAATGGTCCCGCCCCAATGCACCAAACATAAATAAAACCTAAACATGCGCCAACCAGAAGACTTTTCTTAATGAAAGGCTGCGATCAAATGCGGATGATGTTCAATTTGAAATGACGAATAGAAACATATAAATATCAGCATGGCTATCTTATACAGATGTTCTAAATGAATTAGAAGGCTGAAGTCAGCGTAACTGGGCAACCATGATGCGTTCTTACGTATCGGAGATTCTAAAACCTGAAGACAGGGTGAAAAACTGCAGTACACACGTGTAGGCAATCGGCAGTTATGCGCGATCATCTTCCACGAGAAATCAAATACAGTATACCACCCGAAGGATAAAAACAGAGATGAACGAAAACGCAGAATAATTACATAAAAAGGACAATATCAACGGGTGAGTAAAGGTGGTATGTGTTAATGTTTATATCCCTGATTAGTGGAATTCGCCCCCTACTAATCATTGCATGAGAACTAAATACTAAGAGCGTATCGTGACCAGGCTGATAAAGTGGGATGTGGAAGTGGTTCGCCAACAGATAAAAAAGATAACTAACCTCGCTGCAAAGAAACTCACGAAGGCTAGAACGTAGCACCTTCCGGCCATCGGCCTGTCTGGAAAATGGAGTCTGACCTGCACCTTTCAGCTGTAACTCCCAACGTTCTCCTTTATGGTTAATTACTTCTCCTAGATATCTGAGATGAAACAGGAACCGAAAATACCTAATGACAATGAATTGGGAAGATGAATCAACAACCAAAACCAAATAGTGATTCGTCGTAACTCCCATAAAGGAGTGAGAAAATTCGCACACCTAACCAGCGATCGTTTGTGTCGTCGAAGGTAGCCTGATCATACAGCGGCGCATACCGAAAAGTAAGATAGCGTTTACTAGATATACATTCGTGAAAAAGGTGGGTCACAGCGTTCAATCAGACACATACATACCTGTGAAGAAACCATTGGTCGGAGTCAGTGACACAAGCTAACCGGTCCAGACTTGACATGAAAAAGGATACCACTAGCGCTTTCGGTTCGCTGCACTTTTGAGTACGTACCTGCTTCTCCCTACTGATCATTCGGGTGACCTTTGCTGAATAACAGGTTCCCCGGTTAATTGATTTTCACGGGAACCGCGGTGCATCAGTCACGGTTCCGCAAGCACGGTACAACTGGACAGAAAACGAACGACGCAATCAGTGTAAATTCGTCATGAAAAGGCAACGTTTCCGGTGTGGGTAGACATATGCTTGTATACAGAAGTGTGTCGGCCGGTTACAATATCATTACCTCGAAAAATTCGATTCCCTCAAGTATAGCCAAAATCGATGCCAGCATAAAAGTAGACACATACTGGAAATCGTACGGAAAATAAGATAAGCCTCAGTAAGACAGTAAATCACCAGAACCACTGGCAAAAATCCGTGAATGGATCGAAGACTGTGTCAAAGTCAACGTCCGACATGTTCGGTGAGTAAGGGTGGCCTGGCTGTACGTGCAGTGGTACAAGTGCCCTGACGTGCATTTGTGCGCGTACGGTTTCGCGGCTTTGACAACTGTGCACGGTCATCTGCGATCGTTAACTAGTCAAGCTAAACTAGCTGCGAAATGGTATGTGGGTCGTCTTTATGTTAAGCAACACGAGTGGACTCTCCAAGATGATCCACGCCATTGGCCCAAGGCGTCCATCTACCAGTGAGACTACCAACGAGGTGGACAAAATATCGGCCTATAAGTCGAAAAAGTTGAATCGGTAGGATCAGTGGACTAAAAACAAATAACCTGTCATCCAGTTTTTGCCGTCCAAACCACGCGTATCCGTGAAGTGTTGCCCTGGTCAATAGACCCAAGCAAACAGGTTCACCAAGGGAAACCAGCTTTTAAGCGCGATGAAGCTTAAAAAATCTTGCATCGATATCACTCAAAGAAAGTACCGAGGTATCAGCACAGAAAAGTCTAGCGTTACAACCAATGTAGAAGACTGACAAGGTCCTCATCAGAAGGAGCCTATCGGCAATAGTCCTCACATTCAAGAAGGCAGCCAGGAGCTTTTGTGAAAACCACAAGAGAATCAGCCTCACGCCAATCATAAGTCAAGCCGTCCATTCTACTCCAGTAAATCGTTGCAACCTGCAAGGTGGGTGCCATGAGAGAACAGACAAGGATTCATCGCGGACGATGATGCAGGTATCGCACCTTCATTGTTCGTCAAATTCCAGAACCACCAGTATCACCAACCGACAAGAACCGTTTTGCTCAAATTCAAAGGTGCAATCGATTCTGTTAACTGATTTGCACTTTAACAGTCAACCTAATCCACAGATGTATCGAGGAAGTATGTGAACATGCCAGGAGCGTTTCACCTTCAAACCTCCGTTCAGGTTATGGTTTACAGTGAACTGCCCAGCACAATCAGCACCAAGTGCAGCGCACAACAAACCTATTTAGCCTCGCCAACGTTTGTAGTCTTGCCACAGGCAAAATAGGGAAGACTGTCTTTTACATTCAAAATGTCGACATAGACGAAGGCTTGGTCGCTTGACTACTATGACGGTGTGTTTTTATTTGACCAGCTTTAAGCTACTCAGACAACGAAAAGCCGAGTAACTGGGGATGCACTCAAAAGCTTCGAAGTGTAGTGTCTGCAAAACTCTGGTGGTTACGCATATCTAACGTTGGATAACAAAGTGATGAAAGTCGTTGACGAATGCGTGCACTCAGAAGGTTGTATGAGCCGCCATGGGGACACAAGGAGTTGAACGTTAACCCACGTATCAAAGATCTTCGGCAATTTAGCTCCTCCCTGGTGACAGGTAAAGATAACTGTGAAATTTAAGGAGTGTGTGTATAAGGCAACTATGACAGCGATCTTGCTCTACGGCTGCAAAAAGTAGCCGCTCGAAACGTAGAACGTTAAACCGTTTTCAAATATGCGGCCACACAGGTATGCCATCAATCACATGCATCCGGTTGCATAGTGGAACACCCAGCAACGTGGTTGGTGCGGATTTTTTCTGATGAAGGTCAGGTCATTTCATTACCACAGTCTTGGGATATGCACAAACACAAATGGTTGATTCACGTGTACTAATGATTCCAACCGCCTTCCTCGTCAATTACTCACTGGTGGTACTCATTCCAAGCGCATTAAGAGGTAAAGTGAATAAGTGCATACTTGGCACGCTGAAATGGAAATTTACCAGTAAGCTAGGCACTAATAAGTAGGGTCCTGCCTCTAAGCTGAAGCGCTCGTGATTCACACAGATGGTGGCTATAGAAGTTGGAGGATATCACGAATAAACGGGCTCAGCGGAACTGTTAATGTTATCGTTGCTGAGGTTCCCGTGAATTAAGTGAAATTACTGAATTGGAACAGTGAAACCAGTCACGCCGTCTTACGTTCAGGTGGAGTTTGATCGGTTATTCGCAACGTGTGGGCACCTTAATTATGACGGTTCGAGCATGGCCAAGAGTTTTGTTAGAAATTTGGTCCAGTAGTCTAGCATTGCTGTGTGAACAGGTAATAATAGGGACAGACGCTGCCTACGTGAAAAGAGAAGCTTAAATGACATGACCACAAACCCACTGAACCTGCAATGATTAGAATACAGTAGACGTCCAACAGATTGCTGACGAACATCAAATCAACTAAAATGTCGAGCACCTTAAGTCGGGAACTTTGAAAGTGATGTCGATAATCAAAATATACTTTGTGCAGCAATCCAATCTGGAGGGGAACCAAAAGGTTAATCAAAGTGATGTCCGAGAATACTAACATAATCCTCATCAAACTATGTATCCTTGATTTGCAATTTTCAGGTATGGTTTCCAACAGTGTGAACATTTATTGTAGCAGCCCCTTATTATAATCAGAGAAGTGGAACCAAAGTACGCCAATTAGCAGATCATAAATATAAAACTCAAATGAACTGTTTATAGAAGTGATCTTCGAGTGGCCAGAAGCTAACGTTGAGACAGTGCTTTCGTTCAAGGTCTCTTCGTATTTTTTCAAAGGTCCTAAAGGGGATTGGCAGTTTTAAAAAGAGATCTAGACTACAACTCCAAACACAAGGAAGCCCTGTGTTATGAGACAAACAGAAACTGTATGAATATAACCTCACCAACTGCCCACCACAATACCAGGCTAGCAGTATGATATAAAGTGAATGAAATATTACACAAGCAAGAAACAATTCACTTGGCATGAACGCTGACTCACACAACTGCCCCATCCCCGAGCTGTCCAGCAAAATTGCCAAACTGGTGTCCGCAGTAACAATGTGCAGATGGTTCGCTAGCACGCCAAACTTTGTTCCCAGACAAATATTGTACCAACACAGCAAGTTCAGCGGAAAAATCAACAGCCTGATCAATCAGATTGATTGGAAAATTGAGCAATTCGAAGACTTCACGAGAAGCAATGACCATCTGGGGAGATTCAACGGGAGTTGTTTGACACTTTGCAAAACAAGCGTTCGACACAACACGAATGGAATTTGGACCCGTATCAACTGGCAAAGCACGCAGTGCAAGGTTGTCAAATTTGGGGCCATTTCGAACTTGCTGCATCACATCCATTGTTGCATGACCATGTACTTGGAAAGCATAGGCAGTTGGAGATGAACTGAACTTGGGAAAATTACGAGCCACGCGGAAAATGACGGTGCCAGAAAGAACCTGTAAGTCAACGTGAAAGCCAAATTTACGCTAGCCACAAAAAGCAGACTAAGTAAGCAGATGGACAATCACCAATGAAAAAATATGGGCATTGTCAGATCAGTGAGCGTCTGTTTCGTGGATAGCGGAGACGAACAACAGGCAATTAAGTTGAGGGCAGTGAACACGGGCGTGGCCACATTTGTAAATAAACAAAGTGGAGGATAAGAGAAACAATGAGATTGTGGCAAATGCGTACATCTAACAGAATAGTTTGACGCGAGTGAATATGATTAATAGATAGGAAAACAAATATTCGTAGCCGTGATCTAACAGAAAATGATTTGGGGAGTCGAACGGTATGAAAAACTAAGATATCGTTTCAAAGGTAGAGAGGAGGACAAACGCCCGTAGACAGTAAGATGAAGTGTTAGATTGGCCCAAAAACTGAACAGAGGTACAAAGATGAGTGCATGCATTCGATTTGGCACTCAAAAGATAGAGTGCATGATAATGGACATTTCGAAACCCACAAATTTCATGCGATGTTTACATATCTTTGGAGCAGGCATTCACCAGATCCTATGCGAACTGCCACACAAATATTTTTTCAGTTAAACCAGGAAAATGCTTGAGCAACATAATTAGTAATAACAGTATTAGACCATTTGTACATGACTGTAGATAAGGCTGAGGGCAAACCCGGTGTCTAAAGATCGAAACATCATGAAACCCGGTAGCCAAGTGACTGGTCTGTCTAACTCAATTTCATCGAAACCGTCCCCGAGCAGCGGAGCGGGAAATGGCCCTTCGTGAGAGGGTAAAATGTGAAGCGCTGCCGGTGAATAAGCGGTCTCAGACAATGCGCGATAGCGGTATCATGGCGTGATGTATTAATGGTTGGCAGTCGGGTCTCGTAATGTGCCACGTAAGCTCTATGACACTATTACGATCGGAACATTTTAACCCACCCATAAAAGCTTCAAGTGTCCCGACGGGAGCACATTTTACTGGCCCCCAGTCAACCGTGAAACCAGTCCTCCACTGCAGTGCTTGGATGGTTAGGTTTCTGAAACAATGGCTTAGGATGGGGGCACTCAAGTCAACCCTTCTTCGTCCTGGCCAACCGGGAAGTATTTCCCTCCCATAATAGTAGTGAACTTAGTACAAATTGGCTTTTGCCGCAGGTTTCTATTGCAAACTTTCGTTCAACATGACAACGGCAGGGGTTGCTCCTACGACAAACTACATCGCACTCAAACAGCCTTATATTCCTCCGCATACCAACTGATTCTTTACTCGGTGTTCCCTAATTTTGTTTCCATAAATACGACAAAAAACTTCATTCGTTTCCTTCGAAAGAAGTCACGGTAAGGACAGTGCGCCAAGTTTCGCAGCCACAAATTCCACAAGTTCGCCTCATACGCGATCCATAGGTACCAGAAAGACGTCTATGTCGCCAAAGGTGCCCTAGATTGGCGAATATCATCCCAGCCTTACGGATAAACATCTATATTTCACTCCCAACACTGCCGCCGCCGATGGTGCAGATTCCCAAGTAAACAAACCCGTCAACAACCTCCATCACTTTATCGGCTGCCATTAAATCAAAGCGCGAAATGACATAGAAAAGTGTCTGCGCAGCTTGAGAATAATCAACCAACAACACCTTGTTGTCAGTATAACCAAGGTCAGTCGGCCTTCCATCAGGTAAGAGGTCTACACCGATATCTTGTAAGTACCACAAACAGTTCCCCAATTATTCCGCCCGTGACAAAATCAAATGATTAAACCGTAGAGAGCAACCTGAGCATAAGTAAGGGAATAAAGCGCGAACACTGTTCATACTTCTTCAGTACGCCCTTGCGTTTAAATGATTCTAAAGGCGTAGATCGGTTCACTGGGCCGAACGCACCTTAACAGCACTTTAACACAGCACCTTCAAGGTGTTGGCCGGCGATAAGCACCACGCTGCTTCATAATTTGACGATTTGGACAATTGATCAATAAATCCGCTTTCCAGAGGAAACCCTGTCTATTCCTGCCCGATGTCTGCCTCCTGGACTGCGATGAACTGACTAATGTAATGGATGGCAAAACCCTATTAATGACTGAGCTCAAGTTAACTTCATGAGTCCTTTCTTGAGTATGAGAATTATTACTGAGTAACCTTAACAAGAAAGCGATGTTTTTTGTTGTCTACACACGTTAAAATAACTGAGTCGATGTCTCTCACAACGTCTCACCTTTAATATGGAGTACCGGCACGGAGTCATACTGTGGTGGATTGTCAGGTCGGAGGTGCGAATTTTCGAACGCTCGGCCGAATACCTCAACGCGGAGAGGTACGTTCAAAAGCCTGCCGCGATCGGATCAAGAACAACGGGCGCGACCGGATGAGTCATCGCTCGACTGGATCGGACCAACGGGCGAGGCAGGGCAGGCGAAATACGACAGACGGCCAGATCGGAGGCGTGGTTTTTCCAACATTTAGAGGAACATCTCGACACGATGTTGGAATACGGTCAAGGCCAACATTGGGTGGATGGCGGACAGCACGAGCAGCCGGACGAGCCATCGCGCAACGAAATCGGACAAACAGACGAGGAATGGCAAGCGGAAAACCCCCCGATAGAAGGCGCCGATCACACACGTAAACCGGTCAGAAGTGCACACGACGTGTGAACGGAAACCGGGGGGTGTTGTGGGTTGGAATTATGACTCATAAACCAGAGAGCGCGCGTTGCATGTGACTGGCCATTTGGACAATAAAGATTGTGCTTTATTGGACGCCTTTTCGCTACAATACGGCGCAGCAGCCCCATTTGTGTTTGAGAGCCGAAATCCAATAACGGACCTCGGTTTTGGTGGGTGGTTCTAAATCCACCGACCAGGAAGCTACACTGCAAGTTCGCAACGGTAACGTAGCTGAAGCAGAAGGTTAGCTACGTTGGTTCTCGAAGTGTTCCGCCAAACGATCTACCGTTCCGGAGCGATAATAGATGAGTATGCTGCTTGTCTCGCGGATAGCTTCATTGGGAAATGGGCGCCATGGACCAGTAGAACGGACAAGCTTAAAATTTGCTGGTATTCCCCGAAGCAACAGTAGTTTCCACTTCCTTAAGTATCTCCGTTATCCAAGAATCATGATCAGCGAACAAGCTACGATTCAGCTTTGTAAAGACAACTCTATCAAACCTCTTACATGAACTGCCACATCCGACTTCAACTTCTCTGCGAACAACGGTAGCCAGAATCAGACATCAGTGTCTTATTCACTGCACCCCCTAGAATCTGGCTCCGGGTAGGGTCCCCCAAGAAAATCTTATTTCTTGCTGTCTCACAGGTCAGACTTCTTAGTCATAGTCTCGGAATGAAGTACGTAAAGTCAACCCTCTTCCGCGATATGACCAAATGGGAAGTATCAGACAATATCGCTCTCCTAACAGTGACATCATACATTCATCACCACTTTATCCCCACAGTTTAACTCCAAACGTTTCTGTCTTCCTTGTGTATTCGAGTGAAAATTATTTTCTAAAGCTAAAACAACTGCTTAACATAGACGCCCTTAAAGTCCGCGCTCCCCGACAAGTTGATGTACAAGGTGCTCCGGAATGTACTCACTGAAGTCTGCAGCTTAATATCTGTTCTGTCGGAGACGCTAGCCTACCATACCAACACCTTTATTCACTTGGACTCACCTCTAGGTAATAGACAATTCAAGCGCTTATCTCTCAGGGTCTCTGGTGAGGTCGAAGCTGTACCTCGTGGTCAAGCTGGAGTGGGATCCGTATTGAGTCCCAATGCAGAGCAATGTGCTCGATTGGATCCCGGTGAACGGTCGCTTATGCGCTGCCAAACATTATACATCAGTTAAAGGTGGTCAACACGAATCATAAAAGCGCCGTCTATTCTGTATATCATCATTCGCTCCGACTGACAACCACTTAGATGAACTGAAGGTGCGACCTACGGCGCCCACGCCAACCTGCTGAAACAGATTCAACACTGAAATCATCACAGTGGGCTATCTTAACGTCCAACTTGGTTGTCACTGTCCAGAGGAGGAAATGTATAGGGATGAAGAAGAGGAAACCAGTTACCCACATAGAGACTTGCAACACGAGTTCAACTGACTTCTGTCCCTTGCCACGACTATGCTTCAGCGTGAATGTATTTATACACTGAACCCAAGTCAGACGCTGGCCATCAGGCTGTCACTTTCAACCCAGCCCAACACTCGCAAACCAAGCACGGTGTGGTAGACGGTGAGCTGAAATTCGATGTGGCCAAGCCATCGAAACATGTAGGACGATATCAGCATGGTCATCGGTCGACAGAGCTCAATCCATTCCGAAGACACGACCGCGATTATAGTCATTACTGACAAGACTATCCCACCACATGTCGCTAATGATTCGGAGACACCGATGATCGAAAACGGATACTCTATGAACATCCTCCACACGGATGAGCTAAGTTTCGGAGCCGTGCAATAGGACTGTCCTTACGGTGGCATTGTACACTCGGCCTTCAACAGAAAGGCATCATGTCGGTGCCACAGATGGTGTGAGTTGTCATCCCAGCCTTTGCTATGCGATTTGTGATCTCATTATACATCCCACCAGCATTGACACAGCTCCCAAGGTACATAAACTTCGCGAACACTTGCAACTGCCCATCACCAAAGGTGAGAGCAGACACAGACGCACGCCAATCGTAATGGACGCAAAGGCCATATAAAAGTGAGAAACCGAAGATTCATCTCTCAAAGATATTCTGGGATCCCTGTGAACCGTCGTAGATTAGGGCGATGTCCTCTGCATATTGTATCGATGCCGCATGCGTTCGATCGTTCGTACCGGGTTGCACCAACTAGTAAACAGCGAGAAGGTTGGGAGACGGGTATTTGATAGTAAGTATCAAACGAATTCTTTTAGTCGTTCTTTACATTCTCGGAATTAGATGGTTAGGCCATGTACTAAGGATGACAGAGTCGTCTGCCACATCCAGCACTGCTTGCCGAAGCCGCTATCAAGCGGCATAAGGTGCGAGGTGGGCAGATGATGATCTGGCAGAGAGGAATGATGTCGTTCACAAAGGGGTTGATCACTATAGGTCGAATTCCTCTCCAAGGCTGGGAACCTCATGACTCACAGAGTAGGTGGCTGGAGACTCCAGGTGAGAAGGCGGATAACTGAACTCAGTGGGGTGAATGTTGTTGTTTGGCTGAGTTATCTGTGAAGTAAGTGCATTTAATGAGGCGGGGTACTAGAATCCCTAAGGAAGCTGTCTTGCTGATGACGCCTAACTTCCACTTACAGCTCGGTTTTATTTGCAAGATGTAGGCACCTTGATGCGAAATGTTTAAATACAGACGAAGCTATTTTTAATAGTTGGATCCTTTTCCCTCCCCTTCTTTTTTCTTCCGTCTGTACAAGGTTTGTCTATTTTCACGTATGTAGCAGTTAAGCATCAGTGAGAACCACTGTTGTATTGCCATCTATGATGATGAGGATGATGCCGCATGTCTGGGAGCAGTTCCCCACCATTATGTTCACAGTGTCGGGACACGTCTAGGATATCGCCTACTGAGAAGTTGAAAATAGGAGGCAGCTCAACATCCTTGTCGCACCCCATTTGAAATGCTAAATGCCGAAATCTGACAGTAAATTACTTTCAGGATGTTCACGTGCTTCCCAAGAAAACCCTCCTCCTCTTCATGTAGCTATTTCAACCAAATCAAGGGTCCCTCTGAAGTCCAAAAAGACAACTGTTGGTCTTCTATATGAATCGCGGAGTTTAGGTATCTGGCGAGACGTAAGGATGTGATCCACGCAGCCACGGCCGTGATGAAACCCAACATGTTCGCACGTTCCGCTTAGTCTACGAACTGCAACGGTTGCAAGCAATTCCGAACTAGGCAAACAGGACGTTCGGCTTCGGTTATTCGTTTACTTGTGAACCCACTTCGTACAATACGAAGATACAGTGGGGCAGCGTTCTTCAGAAGCAGAGATGATCCAGTCATTGGTACACGGGTACGAGGCCAATAGCCCAAGCTCTCTGGGGGCCGTACGATTCTTCTTCTGATATCACACAGGCGTCAGCTTTTCTGAAGTGCAATCATCGAAAAATTGGTGTAGCGTCGCTTTCTCTAGATACAGTGTCAATCTTATCGTCTACCTACTATTTCTACCAAACATATGAACGTTTAGCAACGTTTTAAATTGTAGTCCAGAACAAGCATTAAAGACAACTGGCGAGAGGGTACTCCAATGGACGACCACCTCGTGATAGAAAACTGCCCGACAAGTGTCTGAGGTTTTGATTTAAAGAGCTTTTACTGCCCTCCTAGCCCATGTGGGTCTCAGTTTCTATGTTAGCCCCTCAGAAAAACGATCAAATGATAAAGAAGCCTCCTCGGAGTCAAGGAGTTCAAGCCAAAGTGAAACGACCTGGAGACAACCCCGGCCCGCCTGCCGCACGATGTGTAAAATTCTTCCTAAAATCTTAGTTCACATTGTACTTAGTTCCGTAAAGATTACTGTTTCCGTCCGCTTGCTGCATGCGACCGCGTTTGTTTGTTCGCATATTCGTCGGCCTACGCGCGCAATCGCGCAATGCACACTTCCGGCTTGCTCACGCGCTCGACGGTCAGATCGTCAGTCTCCCTAGCCACGTGAGTGTATCGGTGTCGTCAGCACTGGTTGAAACCTGTTGTAATTTCTGAGTAATATACGTTGGTCTCCCCCAGTTATTCGTATTCTCATTTGGCGTCTGGGAATCGTTGTGCATACCTACGGAAGCGTTAATGTAGTGCAAGTTCACACTAAACCAAGCCCAAACGAAACGTATCACAGCCCTACTGCGACTTTTGTCGCACCCCGTTGTATACGCTCGAACGTATTTATGTTTCACTTGAGACCACAATAATTAGTGGTAGTAAATGAACCCTGTAGAGTCTAAAAAAAATTAAATTCGACGAAACACCCAGTTCATCATGCCCAGTAGGAGGAATCCTTTTTTGACTGCTTTGTCGTGATAAAGTGAGGACAAATGGAATGATAGCCATATGCTCAGGTCTTTTTTTAAGATTCACACTGGCAACATGCAGTTCTGTTTGTGTACAGTGTTACAAAGACGTTGCCAGAATCACCACCAATAGACATGTGTGCACACTTATCTTCGTTAACAGGAAGATACCGTTCCATTAACCACTTCTTAACTGTATTAAAGTCAGCTTGCAAAGTATTAGGATCATCGGATTTCCAGCTTCTTAAGTCATCATTATAGAGAAAAGGGACTGGAAATTCTCTCCGGCAAATCACTGATATAAGTTAAAAATAGTAGTGGACTAAGGACAGATCCTTGTGGCACACCCACTGAGACAGGTGTGAGGGAGGAGATATCAGGGCCGGCTTTAGCACGAAAGGTTCTATCATTAAGAAACGAGGTGACCCAGCGAAGAATATCACCTCTGATGTTGTACGTCTCTATTTTCTGTAAAAGTGGGCCCCGTGACACCTGGTCATACGCCTGAGCAAAATCGGTGAAAATGGCATCTGATATAAGACCAAGACCTCTGGCATCCGTCGAGCTGTCCATAAAAGGTGCTTTAAGACAGCCTGTTTAAGGAGACGCTCTAGGACTTTTCTACGAATAACTGTTAGGCTGATGGGTCGATAACTGCCATGGGAGTGCCGATCACCCAACTTATAAACAGGAATGACGGTAGCCTCCTTCCTGCATTCCTTGGAGAGGATAACGGCAGAAAGCGTCGACATGAAAGTCATGAAATGGTTTGGCAAGTAGAGAAGACGCTTCCCTCAGTATTCGTAGATGAATTTGGTCAAGGCCGACTGAACTGAAAGGGTCAGAATTAGAGGGTAAATCCTGAACGTCGTAGACTGGGAATTCCGCATGTAAAAGAGGCTGTTTAAACATCCGTGGGGACGGACAGTGAGGAGAAGGTGATGAGTTAGAGTAGTGAAAGGCGGCGTACTAAACCTTGAGTAATTCAGCGACGACGCTGGTTTCCGAGGTAATTCCGCCGTTCGACTGCCGCAAGGACAGGGCTGAGGGTGGGTTATTGCGCCGGTATTGCATGTATCTGAGAATAAAGTTTTTGTTTGAGCGTGCTATTTTGAGCAGTTTTGATTGCTCTAAAAAAACGTGGTATGTGATTTTCCCTCCCTCGCTGCAATAACGAAGGCCTGTGTAATACTTACTAGCCTTCTGGGGGAGAGCTATGTAGCGACTATAATAAATATTTTGATAGTCGCATTCATCTGTACATTTTCTATGATTTTGATTTTGTACCAACTTTTGTTTTAGTCAAGCTACACATTTTGTAACATCCGTCCCGGGGCTAACACACAACTCGCTCCGTGCCTCGCTAGCTTGACGCGCCTCTCTGTACTCTCTATTTTCCAGGGTCGGTAATAATATACGAAGTCAACGCGCTGAGACTTGGCTTTTCACTGTCGATCGATTGTCGATAGTGCTAACTGACAGGGTTGTATTTTGTTGGATCAGTTCCAACAATTGGTGAGCCCGAAAATTTCGAACGTTCCGCTACAGTCGTCTCTTGCGTCTTGGTGAGTTCGTTCCTTTGCGTACTTGCATGTATACTGTCTTTATTGACGTACACGTAATCAGTTGTTTTTCTCTGTTCGTGTATACGTCCGGCATGTAAGCATTTATATATTTCCTCAATTCAGCTTAATTAGTTGTTATTGATATCTGAACCGCGTAAGCACTGCCCTCTGTCCGAAGTACTACCTAAGCACGTTGACAGCCTCCGCTTCGGCACTAATGTTCTAGCGGTCCCTCAGTTCCTTGAAAATGACTCTCTCTGGTTTGATTACTTACAAGCAGAATTTTTCAACAACGGAATTTCGTCTGATCAAACAGGGTTCTGCCAGTGGTTAGGTTTCCGAGCGAAGTTACCTCACAACTTCACGATGTTATAGTGAACCAACCGTATAGCTCAAGTACGAGACCTTTTATAAAAAAGGGGCAGTTGTTAACCGACAAGACCCGAGTACAGAAAATTTTCCACGACCTCAAGCTAGTTGACAAACGCCCTACAACGCCGCTAGCGCAAACGCAACAAATCATCGGCAACTCTCACACAGACGTAGCCCTCCGTTGCACGTTCACAAACTCTTGCCGAGACAGCAAACATGGCTGATCAAGTAATGGAGCCTTTTCAGCAACTAGATTGCTTGAATGTACCACAATCTACTAAACGTTCTAAAGTAGGCGCATGTGGGTCCCGACAAGGTGGTCTATCAGACATTGAGGCTCTAGGAGCAGAAATCGCTGCTTCGCGACGCGGCTTGAACTTTCTTCAAGCCGTTCTCTATGTCTTTGACCTAGTATATCATCCAGGCACCATATACCGCAGTCAAAAGCTGACTGCAGCCAAACGGTGCACAAACCCTGCATCTACGCCTCATCAAGGCGACGCACACCCAGCATCTGACCTAGTTTGATATTCACGGGTCAACCAATCTGGCAGCTCTGGTTTCATTGGCCATCTATCGGACATCTTTCCAACGGTGTAGCTCTTACAGTCGTAAGCAGCACGGTAAACACCTCGGATTAAACGTCCTCACGGCTCGAACCACTAACGCTTGCCACAACACCATTCCTCGGTAGGTTATTCCCGCACGAGATCAGGAATTCTTAACATTCAGGACCGACCCAGAGAACACCTCTGTCGCTCATTCACGCGAGTGCAGTTTCGGCCATGGCACATTTCAGCCGGCATCGGACCCTGCAACGTCGTAAGCACTACCTAACGCAGGTACTGCAAGGGAAACACGACTAGCATTAATGTCCTCACTGCACGGTCACTCCTGTTTGTTCATCGACACACAGACACCCTCGATCTCTATCGCTCATTTGTTTTTGCAACACCTTGTCAGAAGCTTTGTTAAGCCATATGAGATTGTTTGCGCACGTTTGCAAGGAATAATCCATCTTGTCTGTGCAAACCATGGATATCTCTAGGCCAACAGCATTTCACACTGAGCGGTTGCGCGGATAACACTAACGCTATCTGCTTCATTTCAGTTCACCTGGCATCCACTCGCACGACCTGCCTGAGGATACCTGTCAGTTTAAACACCACGTACTATTCCTTGGCATGGTTCTGGACCAGGTCTATTCGCCTACTAATCTTTTTCTTTTTTGAGTCTATCAACTGTAGACAGGATAACAAAGAAGAAGGGAACCAAAGGCAGTGACACTCGAAGTTGTAGTGTCCACGAAACTCCGACTGTGAAATTATTTAGTCCACCGGATACGTTTACACGGTGAGTTATCCTTTTCCGCCTGTCCTGCGGGTACTTCACCTTGTTTTCTCTCTTCCAGACGATTCGGATATGGTGCGTGGAGAGACAACTCCCATAGACCTATCGTACAGCACTGGACAAACCTACCCCCCTTTTCTCTCAAGAGTTTTTAGGGTTGGGCAGCCCGCTGCGATAGACAAGAAACGCACCGAAGACTAAATAACACAAATAATTAAACCATAGCAGCGCAGCAAATGTTTTGGACCGACCCTCCTCCACCCCCGAACTTTGACACTCCCTATCACGTGCAATCATTCTTTGCATGTATCACCTTGTAACTGTGATCATTCTAAAAAAACGTGATATGTGATTTTCCCTCCCTCGCTGCAATAACGAAGGCCTGTGTAATACTTACTAGCCTTCTGGGGGAGAGCTATGTAGCGACTATAATAAATGATATTTTGATAGTCGCATTCATCTGTACATTTTCTATGATTTTGATTTTGTACCTACTTTTGTTTTAGTCAAGCTACACAATTTGTAACATCCGTCCCGGGGCTAACACACAACTCGCTCCGTGCCTCGCTAGCTTGACGCGCCTCTCTGTACTCTCTATTTTCCAGGGTCGGTAATAATATACGAAGTCAACGCGCTGAGACTTGGCTTTTCACTGTCGATCGATTGTCGATAGTGCTAACTGACAGGGTTGTATTTTGTTGGATCAGTTCCAACAAGCGACGCATTCCCGATTTACATCGACTGCACATTCTGCGATAGGCTTAAACGTCTTCGGGCACACTGGACTACCTTTGGTTGGCAAATAGTCTCGTACGGCTGTCAAGATGTCGGAGAAGCCTTCTTGGAAGAAGAGAGCGGAAAGAGCTCATTATCACCCTGCGTGGAACAGACTAGTCCACCTCGTGTAACATGAATTTATACGTCGGTGATCACAGAAAACTGTAGTGGGTCTACACACTATAAAATCTTCGGTATGAACACGAAGTCAAAATGTGATGAAAATAAAAGGAACCCAATTCAACTCAATTCAGTTCATAGGGTATTTGACGACAATTGGTTGCAACCAAGCATGCTTAAGCAACCAGAAAGTTCATATTCCTGCGCTGATAAGCCTGAAGCCTTCAAAGACTCAACTCCACGTTTTCTGGTTTCAACATATGGCGTCCTCTTGCGACTTCGTTATAACGGAGGAAAGCAGCGTCAGCTGAGGTATACGCCTACAGAACCGTTGATACTACTGGTGAGAGCGCTTCAGCTTGTGAACTGAAGATATGCATTCACACTCATCGATGTCCAGCCATACTTAAGTATGGTAATTACCATAGCATACGTCCCAGCATTCATACTCAACGCCTACCTGTATACAGGTACGCGTACCTGTTAGCACGACCGTTCCCTGAGCGTTCCCCGAGTGATCCCTGAGTGTTCTAACTAGACACTTTGGGAACACTCATGGAACGGTGGGAGAAAAGAATGCGCGCAGCTCCATTAGGCGATCTTATCATATGCCGCCCATTATCTGTTTTCCTACGGAGCTCAGTAGCGTCAAACGGAAATCTAATCTCGCACAATAACGACGACGCGATGTTCCAATTCACGAGAAACGATGTAGAAGGCACATAAATATTCGTGTTATATTAGGCGCAATTTTTACAGCAACACCTGTGTAACTTTAACGAGTACGTAATTATAATCACAGTGCAAAAATGTCGGCAACGAGATCGTCGGCTTCTTTCGATGCCCGCAATCTGGCCTTCTGAATCACATGAGTGGTGTTGGTCTGCTCACACGTTTTTGAGTAGCAAAAAAGGTGTTTTATTTTCATTACCCTTCACACATGCGAAATGATACACAAAACCTAGACACAAGGAAGTTTGGTGAGTGTTCCAAAAGGAACACTCCAAGATCACTCAAGGAACGGCTGGGTGTTTCAGTGTGCTACTAGGGCGTATACGTACTAACGCATATATCTATTTCTACCACTACCGTATACATCCTTTGCGGGCCAGTATGTCTGGCACACGTGTGTTCGGATAGGTTTGTACACATGTGTTTTGCAAGGAGTCGCCACCAAACACATGGCGGACTCCGATGTGTTGGCCAACATCCAGCCAGCAGTCGGCCACAGTGAGCGAATGGGAATGGAATAAAGAATCATGATCGGTATGCACACACATTTAACAAAAATTCTCAAGTATATTCTCATGTTGTGAACATATCATTGTTCGCAATCTCGATTACCGTCATTTTGTGCAAGTTGTTTTAATGGATGTCTCCGACAGACGCGCGTTCGCAGTTACATTTATTTCGCGCACGGTGAGCGCGGTTGTGTTATGTCTTTTGCAATCTGTCGTCACTTACAGTTTTTTTAAGTCTTGTGAACGTGTAATTTGTATTGCATGTTTTCAGCTTGGTTGAAGTAGGTTTATTAGCGTTCATTCACTTACACGTATTACACGGAAACTGCGGAGATTGTTTTCACTAGTCGTTACAATTAAACTGAGTGGAGTAAAAGGAGGGTACAGCAGATGGACTATTCACAGGCGTGTCAAACGTGAAAGGAACAAGATATGCGCGCTGGGTGGGAAGTATGCATCGTGTTGGGTTAAAGAAGACAGCATAAGAGCGACAACCTTAGTGCAGCCTGCAGGTTAGACATTGCATATCTTATCAATGTTTCACTGCAGAAATGTCCAACGAACCCACTGCAAGTGGTTCATCTGTCGCACCCGGTGCTCTGAGCACCACATCAGGTGCTGGATTAAGCGTTGTCGAAACTCCCACTCCCAGTGTAGAGTTCAGACGGGCTATGGCCGATCAATTACGAACAACGCAACGAGTAGACGAGAAATATATTGTCGACACGTAAAATCGACGAGAGCGAGCGAGGAGCGAGATGAAACGTCAACACAACAAAACGTCACGCGAGCAGGCACCGGAGCAGAAACGTTCGAGTGCGCGGGTGGTCTGCCGGTAACCATACTCGTTCAAACAAACGTTTAAGAGCATACAAAATGTAGGGGAAGGGAGAGAGTACAAATGCTAACTGTTACTTCAACGCAGTTAGCCATAAACAAATAGTGTCGCTACAGAGCTCCCCCGCTAGAAGACAACCAGAGTGTTGACTTCGATAATGTAGGAGTTTTTCAGTTAACCGGAACC